>OU744321.1:2183450-2382622 GCA_916610145.1 Eristalis arbustorum | reverse complement strand
TGTATTTATCGATCCTGAGAGTTTGGGGTGCATCCGGCAACTTTGAGATTTTGACCCCAAAATCCAAGCAGTGGTTAGTAAGGCATTTCTGATGGATTCCAACGCCCATCTTCCAACTGCCACAGCGGCTATACTAGGGCTACCAGGAACATGCGCATATTTTTCTGCATGTCCTGGAGTGTGTATTTATCGATCCTGAGAGTTTGGGGTGCATCCGGCAACATTGAGATTTTGACCCCAAAATCCAAGCAGTGGTTAGTAAGGCATTTCTGATGGATTCCAACGCCCATCTTCCAACTGCCACAGCGGCCCTATTAGGGCTACCGGCGACTTGCGGACATTTTTCTGCATGTCCTGGTGAGTGTATTTATCGATCCTGAGAGTTTGGGGTGCATCCGGCAACTTTGAGATTTTGACCCCAAAATCCAAGCAGTGGTTAGTAAGGCATTTCTGATGGATTCCAACGCCCATCTTCCAACTGCCACAGCGGCCCTATTAGGGCTAACGGCGACTTGCGGACATTTTTCTGCATGTCCTGGAGTGTGTATTTATCGATCCTGAGAGTTGGGGGTGCATCCGGCAACTTTGAGATTTTGACCCCAAAATCCAAGCAGTGGTTAGTAAGGCATTTCTGATGGATTCCAACGCCCATCTTCCAACTGCCACAGCGGCCCTATTAGGGCTACTGGCGACTTGCGGACATTTTTCTGCATGTCCTGGTGAGTGTATTTATCGATCCTGAGAGTTTGGGGTGCATCCGGCAACTTTGAGATTTTGACCCCAAAATCCAAGCAGTGGTTAGTAAGGCATTTCTGATGGATTTCAACGCTCAATGGATGGCAAGGTCATTTTCTCTGACAATTTTTCCTACTTTCTACCGATCGTAGCCGCGTGGTAATGGGAGCCTAGGAGTGTTTTTTCATGCTGAATCCATTGCAACAAACGGCATTTGAAACAACCGCACGGCTTAGGAGATATGGCCGATTTTCCAAAAAATATACCTTTTCGGTCACTTTTTCCTACCTTCTACTGGTCGTAGCGGCATGAAATTGGGCTCAAAAGAAGCGTCTGACCGTCGCGCATGTATTTCAAAAATACTGGAACAAAAGCAAAATCGCCGAAAAACGCTTAGTTTTCGAGATATGAGCGATTTTGTAAAATTTGTTATTTTCGGTCACTTTCTCCCGTATTTTTCCCCACTTTCTTCTTACCGCAGCGGGACAAATATGGGCTCAAAAGAAGCGTGCTTGCATGCTGAATCGTTTGCTTTTGAAATGAACAAAAAAAAGCCAATACTTTTCGAGATATCCCCGATTTTCCAAAATATGTGACCTCAGGTCGCACATTCCGCACTTTCGAGCGAATTTCTCCGGACCTACTGGTCGCAGCGGCGTGAATCAGGGCTCAAAAGACGCGTATTTGCGTGCTGAATAATTAGCATTTTAAATCAACTGAAACAAGTCAACCGTTTTCGAGATATGTCCGATTTTCCAAAATAAACGGCTTTAAGTCACGTTTCGGCACTCTTAAGCGGATATCTCCAGACCTATTTGTCGTAGCGGCATACTTGTTAGCTCAAAAGACGCGTCTTTTCCTGCGGAAAAAAACGGATTTTTGACTCAGCTCTCCAACGAATTCTCCCCCCTCCCCCGCCTCCAAGATCCAAGCAGTGGTTAGTAAGGCATTTCTGATGGATTCCAACGCCCATCTTCCAACTGCCACAACGGCTATACTAGGGCTACCAGAGACATGCGCATATTTTTTTGCATGTCCTGGTGAGTGTATTAATCGATCCTGAGAGTTTGGGGTGCATCCGGCAACATTGAGATTTTGACCCCAAAATCCAAGCAGTGGTTAGTAAGGCATTTCTGATGGATTCCAACGCCCATCTTCCAACTGCCACAGCGGCCCTATTAGGGCTACCGGCGACTTGCGGACATTTTTCTGCATGTCCTGGTGAGTGTATTTATCGATCCTGAGAGTTTGGGGTGCATCCGGCAACTTTGAGATTTTGACCCCAAAATCCAAGCAGTGGTTAGTAAGGCATTTCTGATGGATTTCAACGCTCAATGGATGGCAAGGTCATTTTCTCTGACAATTTTTCCTACTTTCTACCGATCGTAGCCGCGTGGTAATGGGAGCCTAGGATTGTTTTTTCATGCTGAATCCATTGCAACAAACGGCATTTGAAACAACCGCATGGTTTAGGAGATATGGCCGATTTTCCAAAAAATATACCTTTTCGGTCACTTTTTCCTACCTTCTACTGGTCGTAGCGGCATGAAATTGGGCTTAAAAGAAGCGTCTGACCGTCCCGCATATATTCCAAAAATACTGGAACAAAAGCAAAATCGCCGAAAAACGCTTAGTTTTCGAGATATGAGCGATTTTGTAAAATTTGTTATTTTCGGTCACTTTCTCCCGTATTTTTCCCCACTTTCTTCTTACCGCAGCGGGACAAATATGGTGTCAAAAGAAGCGTGCTTGCGTGCTGAATCGTTTGTTTTTGAAATGAACAAAAAAAAGCCAATACTTTCCGAGATATCCCCGATTTTCCAAAATATGTGACCTCAGGTCGCACATTCCGCACTTTCGAGCGAATTTCTCCGGACCTACTGGTCGCAGCGGCGTGAATCAGGGCTCAAAAGACGCGTATTTGCGTGCTGAATAATTAGCATTTTAAATCAACTGAAACAAGGCAACCGTTTTCGAGATATGTCCGATTTTCCAAAATAAACGACTTTAAGTCACGTTTCGGCACTCTTAAGCGGATATCTCCAGACCTATTTGTCGTAGCGGCATACTTGTTAGCTCAAGAGACGCGTCTTTTCCTGCGGAAAAAAACGGATTTTTGACTCAGCTCTCCAACGAATTCTCCCCCCTCCCCCGCCTCCAAAATCCAAGCAGTGGTTAGTAAGGCATTTCTGATGGAATCCAACGCCCATATTCCAACTGCCACAGCGGCTATACTAGGGCTACCAGGAACATGCGCATATTTTTCTGCATGTCCTGGAGTGTGTATTTATCGATCCTGAGAGTTTGGGGTGCATCCGGCAACTTTGGGATTTTGACCCCAAAATCCAAGCAGTGGTTAGTAAGGCATTTCTGATGGATTTCAACGCCCATCTTCCAACTGCCACAGCGGCTATACTAGGGCTACCAGGGACATGCGCATATTTTTCTGCATGTCCTGGAGTGTGTATTTATCGATCCTGAGAGTTTGGGGTGCATCCGGCAACTTTGAGATTTTGACCCCAAAATCCAAGCAGTGGTTAGTAAGGCATTTCTGATGGATTCCAACGCCCATCTTCCAACTGCCACAGCGGCTATACTAGGGCTACCAGGAACATGCGCATATTTTTCTGCATGTCCTGGAGTGTGTATTTATCGATCCTGAGAGTTTGGGGTGCATCCGGCAACTTTGGGATTTTGACCCCAAAATCCAAGCAGTGGTTAGTAAGGCATTTCTGATGGATTCCAACGCCCATCTTCCAACTGCCACAGCGGCCCTATTAGGGCTACCGGCGACTTGCGGACATTTTTCTGCATGTCCTGGTGAGTGTATTTATCGATCCTGAGAGTTTGGGGTGCATCCGGCAAATTTGAGATTTTGACCCCAAAATCCAAGCAGTGGTTAGTAAGGCATTTCTGATGGATTCCAACGCCCATCTTCCAACTGCCACAGCGGCTATACTAGGGCTACCAGGAACATGCGCATATTTTTCTGCATGTCCTGGAGTGTGTATTTATCGATCCTGAGAGTTTGGGGTGCATCCGGCAACATTGAGATTTTGACCCCAAAATCCAAGCAGTGGTTAGTAAGGCATTTCTGATGGATTCCAACGCCCATCTTCCAACTGCCACAGCGGCCCTATTAGGGCTACCGGCGACTTGCGGACATTTTTCTGCATGTCCTGGTGAGTGTATTTATCGATCCTGAGAGTTTGGGGTGCATCCGGCAACTTTGAGATTTTGACCCCAAAATCCAAGCAGTGGTTAGTAAGGCATTTCTGATGGATTCCAACGCCCATCTTCCAACTGCCACAGCGGCCCTATTAGGGCTACTGGCGACTTGCGGACATTTTTCTGCATGTCCTGGTGAGTGTATTTATCGATCCTGAGAGTTTGGGGTGCATCCGGCAACTTTGAGATTTTGACCCCAAAATCCAAGCAGTGGTTAGTAAGGCATTTCTGATGGATTTCAACGCCCATCTTCCAACTGCCACAGCGGCCCTATTAGGGCTACCGGCGACTTGCGGACATTTTTCTGCATGTCCTGGAGTGTGTATTTATCGATCCTGAGAGTTTGGGGTGCATCCGGCAACTTTGAGATTTTGACCCCAAAATCCAAGCAGTGGTTAGTAAGGCATTTCTGATGGATTCCAACGCCCATCTTCCAACTACCACAACGGCCCTATTAGGGCTACCGGCGACTTGCGGACATTTTTCTGCATGTCCTGGAGTGTGTATTTATCGATCCTGAGAGTTTGGGGTGCATCCGGCAACTTTGAGATTTTGACCCCAAAATCCAAGCAGTGGTTAGTAAGGCATTTCTGATGGATTCCAACGCCCATCTTCCAACTGCCACAGCGGCTATACTAGGGCTACCAGGAACATGCGCATATTTTTCTGCATGTCCTGGAGTGTGTATTTATCGATCCTGAGAGTTTGGGGTGCATCCGGCAACTTTGAGATTTTGACCCCAAAATCCAAGCAGTGGTTAGTAAGGCATTTCTGATGGATTTCAACTCCCATCTTCCAACTGCCACAGCGGCTATATTAGGGCTACCAGGGACATGCGCATATTTTTCTGCATGTCCTGGAGTGTGTATTTATCGATCCTGAGAGTTTGGGGTGCATCCGGCAACTTTGAGATTTTGACCCCAAAATCCAAGCAGTGGTTAGTAAGGCATTTCTGATGGATTTCAACTCCCATCTTCCAACTGCCACAGCGGCTATATTAGGGCTACCAGGGACATGCGCATATTTTTCTGCATGTCCTGGAGTGTGTATTTATCGATCCTGAGAGTTTGGGGTGCATCCGGCAACTTTGAGATTTTGACCCCAAAATCCAAGCAGTGGTTAGTAAGGCATTTCTGATGGATTCCAACGCCCATCTTCCAACTGCCACAGCGGCTATACTAGGGCTACCAGGAACATGCGCATATTTTTCTGCATGTCCTGGAGTGTGTATTTATCGATCCTGAGAGTTTGGGGTGCATCCGGCAACTTTGAGATTTTGACCCCAAAATCCAAGCAGTGGTTAGTAAGGCATTTCTGATGGATTCCAACGCCCATCTTCCAACTGCCACAGCGGCTATACTAGGGCTACCAGGGACATGCGCATATTTTTCTGCATGTCCTGGAGTGTGTATTTATCGATCCTGAGAGTTTGGGGTGCATCCGGCAACTTTGAGATTTTGACCCCAAAATCCAAGCAGTGGTTAGTAAGGCATTTCTGATGGATTCCAACGCCCATCTTCCAACTGCCACAGCGGCTATACTAGGGCTACCAGCGACTTGCGGACATTTTTCTGCATGTCCTGGTGAGTGTATTTATCGATCCTGAGAGTTTGGGGTGCATCCGGCAACTTTGAGATTTTGACCCCAAAATCCAAGCAGTGGTTAGTAAGGCATTTCTGATGGATTTCAACTCCCATCTTCCAACTGCCACAGCGGCTATATTAGGGCTACCAGGGACATGCGCATATTTTTCTGCATGTCCTGGAGTGTGTATTTATCGATCCTGAGAGTTTGGGGTGCATCCGGCAACTTTGAGATTTTGACCCCAAAATCCAAGCAGTGGTTAGTAAGGCATTTCTGATGGATTTCAACTCCCATCTTCCAACTGCCACAGCGGCTATATTAGGGCTACCAGGGACATGCGCATATTTTTCTGCATGTCCTGGAGTGTGTATTTATCGATCCTGAGAGTTTGGGGTGCATCCGGCAACTTTGAGATTTTGACCCCAAAATCCAAGCAGTGGTTAGTAAGGCATTTCTGATGGATTTCAACGCTCAATGGATGGCAAGGTCATTTTCTCTGACAATTTTTCCTACTTTCTACCGATCGTAGCCGCGTGGTAATGGGAGCCTAGGAGTGTTTTTTCATGCTGAATCCATTGCAACAAACGGCATTTGAAACAACCGCACGGTTTAGGAGATATGGCCGATTTTCCAAAAAATATACCTTTTCGGTCACTTTTTCCTACCTTCTACTGGTCGTAGCGGCATGAAATTGGGCTTAAAAGAAGCGTCTGACCATCGCGCATGTATTCCAAAAATACTGGAACAAAAGCAAAATCGCCGAAAAACGCTTAGTTTTCGAGATATGAGCGATTTTGTAAAATTTGTTATTTTCGGTCACTTTCTCCCGTATTTTTCCCCACTTTCTTCTCACCGCAGCGGGACAAATATGGGCTCAAAAGAAGCGTGCTTGCGTGCTGAATCGTCTGCAAGTGAAATGAACTAAAACAAGCCAATACTTTCCGAGATATCCCCGATTTTCCAAAATATGTGACCTCAGGTCGCACATTCCGCGCTTTCGAGCGAATTTCTCCGGACCTACTGGTCGCAGCGGCGTGAATCAGGGCTCAAAAGACGCGTATTTGCGTGCTGAATAATTAGCATTTTAAATCAACTGAAACAAGGCAACCGTTTTCGAGATATGGCCGATTTTCCAAAATATGTGACTTCAAGTCACATTCTGACACTCCCAAGGGGGTATCTCCTAATCTACTGTTGGTAGCGACATGGGTGTAGGCTCTAAAGACGCGTCTTTTCAAGCCGAAAAAAACGGATTTTTGACTCAGCTCTCCAGCGCAACCCCTTCACCCCGCGACTGTTCTAAGACAGAGTGTGAAAATCAACCTTAAACCGTCGAATTTTCCACGCAAAGTGCCCACCATTCACTTCGAATCGATGGCATCGTGGATGGAACAGTCGAACCTGTGACCCGAAAGCATTTTCCGTGAAAATCCGGGGAAAATCGGAAAACGCATCATTTCGCCCCAAAAAATGCAGTAAAATGCGGAGCCGACGGGTCGACTTTTTCTGCTGCGAGCGTGCACATTTTTGAAAATCGATTTGTGGCACGTTTTGACCGTGTTTTGGGTGAAAATCGGCTGGAATGGCGTGACTGGAGGTGGACACAGAAGTCTGCATCGAAAATTTGAAGAAAATCGACGGGGAAATGCGATCATGAGATGACGCCGAAGTCGAGGTGCATGCGTGCATGTCGACACCTCGGAATTTCTGAATTTGTTCCTTCAATTTGGCGACGTTCTGATGAGGCTCTGGGTACAATAGAGTGGAGAGAGAAGGAACTGCGAGCGGAGTGGGCCACCTTGTTGGTGGAAGCAACACCATCAGTTAGCGAGATGCGCGGCAGAATACCTTGGGACTACTGTCCGCAATTCAACGTCCACTCATTATGGTAGCAAATAAGTGTCTAGAGGTGAATTGCGATTTTAATGTCCTGCTTCGATTGCAGTTTGCGCCCAAAGAGGGCGGGCTACCGACGTACCGACGCGTACGCGGACGGCTTCCGAGAACGATTGCGATAACGAGTTCGGTTTCGATACACAAATGCGATTTCGAGCACAAAAGGGAACCTAGCTACCTATCTAACCTAGCTACCTAGCTACCTAGCTACCTAGCTACCTAGCTACCCTAGCTAACCTAGCTAACCTGACTAACCTAGCTACCCTAGCTAACCTATCTAACATAGCTACCCTAGCTAACCTATCTAACCTAGCTACCCTAGCTAACCTATCTAACCTAGCTACCTAGCTAACCTATCTAACCTAGCTACCTAGCTAACCTAGCTACCTAGCTAACCTAGCTAACCTAGCTACCCTAGCTAACCTATCTAACCTAGCTACCTAGCTAACCTATCTAACCTAGCTACCTAGCTAACCTAGCTACCCTAGCTAACCTATCTAACCTAGCTACCTAGCTAACCTATCTAACCTAGCTACCTAGCTAACCTAGCTCATCTGTGTAACCTATCGTCTATGTATCCCTGATCCCTGTAGTCCCTACCCGTGAACAGAAATCGCGGATCTGCGCGTTGTTTCGATTGCAAACCGAGAGAGACTACGTGCGTAAGATTCCCGATTCGCGATTCGCGACTAGGCTTCGATGCCTGCTGCACCTGCACGAGACTGAGCTCAGTCTGTCCAAGACGTCCGTCCAAGAAGCTACTCTGCATTGGGCCATGGCCGTGCGTACCTGAAATGAAAGAAAAAAAACCCTGAAAAGAGAAGAGCAGAGGCACCGCCTATCCCCGTGGACAGCTGGATCCGGAGAGCTGGTCTGCTCGGTGCATCGTCTGCTGAGTCTGCTGCGCTCTCCCACACTCCTCCTAGATCCTAAATGGAAGGGATGAGAAGAAAAAAATATTTAGTTCAGGAGGGGTCATCTGTTGGTTTCACGTTAGACCGTCGCGCCGGAAGCCGGAGTCGAACTTAAGGACCATGCCATGCGATACGCGGGAGAAGACGATAAGACGATGGAGACGCGGACGACCGAGAGGACGAAGACGGCTGGACGGAACCCGAGGCCAAGGCTGCGACCGAAACCAAAGCCGAAACCGAAACCGAAACCGAAACCGAAACCGAAACCAAAACCGAAACCGATTCATTCTCCTTCCAAGCCCGGACCAACAGATGACCCGTCCCTCAAAATGAAAAAAAAAAGAAGAGCCTCTGTTCGTCGACTCCACTCTTGCCACTCGTGCCTGGCCCACGTCCAGGTGCCGCATCGGTGAGTGCGAAGCTCTCTAACAACCGACGGGCGAAATGGGTGAGCACAAGCCGAGAGCAGAGCGGCGCCCTGACGCAAGAAGCATCCGAAATCCTTCAAGCTGCGAGTGCTTTAGAACCGAGTTCTGAAGGAGCAGACGCGCGAAAAGGGTCCGAACCGAGGCTCTGCCTGCAAACGCCTAGGAAGACGGTCAAATTTGAAGCGACGCCGACTTTCATTGAACTGCCATGGATTTCGAAAAATAATAGTTTAGAAAGATCGTGCCTCAAAATCGGAACCGACGCTTCCATGGGCAAGGGAAGGGAAAAAGACAAACGACTCACGATTGCTGCCTCCGCTGCACACTCCCTGCTCAAGAGCTTCTTCATGGACGGACCGACGGACAGACCGAACCGACAGACAGACCGAACCGACAGACAGACCGAACCGACAGACCGACAGACCGACAGACCGACAGACCGAACCGACAGACAGACCGAACCGACAGACAGACCGAACCGACAGATAGACCGAACCGACAGACCGACCGAACCGACAGACAGACCGAACCGACAGACAGACCGAACCGACAGACAGACCGAACCGACAGACAGACCGAACCGACAGACAGACCGAACCGACAGACAGACCGAACCGACAGACAGACCGAACCGACAGACAGACCGAACCGACAGACAGACCGAACCGACAGACAGACCGAACCGTCAGACCGACAGACCGACAGACCGACCGACGGACCGAACCGACAGACAGACCGAACCGACAAAACCGAACCGACCGAGCCAACCGATACGCGGGAAGACAAAGCGAGCGTCTTCACTCCGACAGTCCAAGCCGACGCGACAGAGCTGTGAGCAGAGAGGTTTCCGTCGCGCCCGGGGGTGTTCCTGAAAAGAGAAGAGCAGAACTGCACCTGGAAAGGAAAAAAGAAACCTGAAAAGAGAAGAGAGAGAGAAAGCCCTGCCTAACCCCAGGATGCCTGTTCGGCGCCCCGGGGGGTTGCCCTACCTAACCCCAGGATGCCTGTTCGGCGCCCCGGGGGGTTGCCCTACCTAGCCTCAGGACACCTGTTCGGGTCCTGAGGGGTCCCCTACCTAGCCTCAGAGACACCTGTTCGGTGTCCCGAGGGGGTTAGTGGAAAAAATATAAAATGCATATAAAAAGCTAAGAGTGCACTGGCAGGTGAACCGAAACCGCGAACGCGAACCCGAGGCCGTATCCATGCTAGCATGTCACTCTGCGAACGAGAGTCATGACTCTTAAATCGGTTTTCGAAACACAAGAACATTCAAAATAAAATGTAATAAAATAAATGCTTGATGGGAAAAATGGAGAAAATAAATGAAAAATAAACCTTGCATGCGTGCAGTGCTGCCCCCTGTGTGTGGTCTTCGGTGGTCTTCGGTGGGCCTTGGGCCTTGTCCTTGTGGTGGGTCGCTTGTGACCATCGATCAGCTGCTGCCTGTTGCTTCTGGGGATGTCCCCTAAACGCGAACGCGAACGCGAACACGAACGCGAACCGAACCGTAATCCAAGTCGGGCAGGAGGTGGCCCAAAAATAAATCGAAATCGACCGACCCGCGAGGTGTGGGGCTGAGGTGGACCCCGAGAAAAGAAACCGCGAACGCGAACCGGACCGAACCGTAATCCAGGCGGGCAGGAGGTGGCCCCAAATCGAAAGCGCTTCACCGAATCAAGTGTGCGTGCGTGCGTGCGTGCGTGCGTGCGTAGGCCGTCGTCAGAGACTTGAGCGAAAAGTCCGCGGAGGGTGTGCATGCCCCGAACCGATTCATGCTTGCAACCGATCATGAATTTGAGCAGACGGCGGACATCCTTAAAGCGCATGCACGCCCCAGGTACATTCGAGACGAGAGCCCAATCGATCGAAGGGTGATGGGAGACGTGCCTCAACGAACGAACGAACGAACGAACGACCGACCGACGAAGGAAACGATTCCAGAAGTCAACCCATCACAGAAAAAAAAAAAAAAACAAAAAAAACACACGGAACACGCACAAGATCATATCGAAGCATCTATCCGTGCCCCCGTCCCCCTCCTCCGGCAGCGTGCGTTGTCCCAACATCCCCCAGACTGGCCAACATCCATCAGCTTCTCCACAACTGGTCAGCATTTCGGAGAAAGAGAGCAAAAAAGTCCCAAAAAATGTGCCTGAGCGCTCGAGGGAGGGGGTGTGGGGGTGGCGGAGGGGGGTGGGTTCTCTCTCTCACACGAGGGTGGGTGCACAATCACAACAACAAATTCGAAAAAAAAAAATGCACTTCACTTCACTCCCGACTCCCGACTCCACGACGCGCACTCCGCGACGATCACCGATAGACTGAAAATTTTCCCCCCGGGGGGCACCCCTTTATAGCCTCGGTCACCCCTCCGGCGGATCAGCGAAATTTTTTCGGTTTTTTTGGTTTTTTTTTTCTTTTTCGCGGGTTTATGGATTTTTCTTCGGTTTTTTGCGGTCGACGCGTGTGGTGGGCGTGGACGGCGGTGGGCGGGTGGCGTCTGCAGGCGTTGGTGGCGTTTTTAAGGTGTTTTGGAGTGGTTTTTGGTGCTCTGAAGTGGGAAACTCGTGGTTTTCTTGTGAATTTTGAATTCAAATACCCCACGAGGCGCTTGCAGACTGGATTTCTTTGGGTCCAGAGGGAGACCGATGAGTCGCTTTATCATCCACGGAACAATTCAATAAAAAAATAAAAAAAAGATATAAAAAATGCATATTTCTTGCATGTGTTTAATTATTAGAAATTAAAGGTAAGCAAGTCAAGGCTATCCACAACACACCACGGAAATGACAGAAAACTAAAGGAACTGAACAATCCACAACCCCACCGGGCGACAAAATCAGCATCTTCATTCAAAATCCCAGCAAAACACTAGGCCACCAGAAATGCAGAAAGAGCAACAGGACAGACGTCTGGCCAGGTCATGTGACACACGATATAGATCGTTGCATGCACCTGGGTGGAAAAATTCTCCTATCACCGAGTGATATGCCACGAAATTTCACACAGCCAAGTCAAGTGACAAACGACAAAAATTGTTGCATGCACCTGGGTGGTAAAATTCTCTTACCACCGAGTGATATGCCACGAAATTTTGCACGGCCAAGTCGTGTGACACACGACGAAAATCGTTGCATGCACCTGGGTGGCAAAATTCTTCTATCGCCGAGTGATATGCCACGAAATTTTGCACGGCCAAGTCATGTGACACACGACGAAAATCGTTGCATGCACTTGGGTGGTAAAATTCTCTTACCACCGAGTGATATGCCACGAAATTTTGCACGGCCAAGTCATGTGACATACGACGAAAATCGTTGCATGCACCTGGGTGGCAAAATTCTTCTATCACCGAGTGATATGCTACGAAATTTTGCACGGTAATTTCATCCCAGACAAAAATCGTTGCATATCGTCTGGGCGAAAATCTAGGATCCCTCCTGCTTCTGCTGAGTTTCTGGTCGCCTAGTGTTTTGCGAGGATTTTACATGAAAACGAGTGATTTTTTCGTGGCTTCGATGTGGCATGGGGTCGAGATGATTCTTGATGCATTTTTTTTGTTGCTGGGCATGGAACGTTGATTTTGTGATGTGATGTGCTAAGTGCTTGGTTTTAGATGTGGTTTTTTGCAATGGACTCAGATTGCAAAATCTGAGTTTTTTTTTGACAATCGGCATAAGGCATGTTTCTGCCCAGAAAATGCAGCAAATTGCGAGGTCGACAAGTCCTGGGAGCGTGGATGGGGCCGAGCTGATTTTTGGTGGATTTTGTTGTTGGTTATGGGCGATGGTACGGGCGATGACCTTCTTCTCACATTACGCAGGCTAGAAGGACAGTTTACCTACCTACATGCTTACCATGTTTTTGCGTAAATTGCATATAGATGGTCCTGAAAAGTACCTTTGGAGTGTGCTTTTGATTTCATTTGGATTGATTTTATTTGATGAAGGCTTCTAGCACCACAGGATCACACAGATTGGAACTGCTCGTCCTGTAGACGTGCCTTCGTTCTGTGTGGATCCTTAGAAGGAACTTTGCGGTTTTTGGCAACTGCTATCCTATCGAGCAGCATTCTGTGATATTTTTTTAACCGAATTAATACTGACTTCTTTAACGAATCGGTCAATTCTCGAAGACGATTAGTTTTAGTTCGCCGATTTAAAAGGTGAGTTTTTCAGCATGCGTAGACACGTCTTAAGAGCCAACCGTCGCCAAGAGATGGTAGGTTCGAAAATGCGAAATGTGAACATTAAACACAGGCGCACCTGTTTGAGTCAGCAGCACACATCTGCTCGACTCGGCAGGTGCTAGAAGCCTGGTACAGAAAAGTAAACCTAAAAGTAAATCTTCATCAATCACTCAATTTTAAGAGCAGCGTCAGACGTCAAGGTCATTTTCTCTGACAATTTTTCCTACTTTCTACCGATCGTAGCCGCGTGGTAATGGGAGCCTAGGAGTGTTTTTTCATGCTGAATCCATTGCAACAAACGGCATTTGAAACAACCGCACGGTTTAGGAGATATGGCCGATTTTCCAAAAAATATACCTTTTCGGTCACTTTTTCCTACCTTCTACTGGTCGTAGCGGCATGAAATTGGGCTTAAAAGAAGCGTCTGACCGTCCCGCATATATTCCAAAAATACTGGAACAAAAGCAAAATCGCCGAAAAACGCTTAGTTTTCGAGATATGAGCGATTTTGTAAAATTTGTTATTTTCGGTCACTTTCTCCCGTATTTTTCCCCACTTTGTTCTTACCGCAGCGGGACAAATATGGGCTCAAAAGAAGCGTGCTTGCGTGCTGAATCGTTTGCTTTTGAAATGAACTAAAACAAGCCAATACTTTCCGAGATATCACCGATTTCCCAAATTTTGTGACTTCAGGTTAAACATTCCACACATTCAAGCTAATATCTCCGGACCTACTGGTCGTAGCGGCATGTATGAGCACTCAAAAGACGCGTCTTTGCGTGCTGAATAATAAGCATTTTAAATCAACTGAAACCAGGCAGCCGTTTTCGAGATATGTCCGATTTTCCAAAATAAACGACTTTAAGTCACGTTTCGGCACTCTTAAGCGGATATCTCCTGACCTACTTGTCGTAGCCTTATGCGGGTAGGCTCTAAAGACGCGTCTTTTCATGCAGAAAAAAACGGATTTTTGCCTCAGCTCTCCAACGCATTCCCACCCCCAAAATCCAAGCAGTGGTCAGTAAGGCATTTCTGATGGATTTCAACGCCCATCTTCCAACTGCCACAGCGGCTATACTAGGGCTACCAGGAACATGCGCATATTTTTCTGCATGTCCTGGAGTGTGTATTTATCGATCCTGAGAGTTTGGGGTGCATCCGGCAACTTTGAGATTTTGACCCCAAAATCCAAGCAGTGGTTAGTAAGGCATTTCTGATGGATTTCAACGCTCAATGGATGGCAAGGTCATTTTCTCTGACAATTTTTCCTTCTTTCTACCGATCGTAGCCGCGTGGTAATGGGAGCCTAGGAGTGTTTTTTCATGCTGAATCCATTGCAACAAACGGCATTTGAAACAACCGCACGGTTTAGGAGATATGGCCGATTTTCCAAAAAATATACCTTTTCGGTCACTTTTTCCTACCTTCTACTGGTCGTAGCGGCATGAAATTGGGCTTAAAAGAAGCGTCTGACCATCGCGCATGTATTCCAAAAATACTGGAACAAAAGCAAAATCGCCGAAAAACGCTTAGTTTTCGAGATATGAGCGTTTTTGTAAAATTTGTTATTTTCGGTCACTTTCTCCCGTATTTTTCCCCACTTTCTTCTTACCGCAGCGGGACAAATATGGGCTCAAAAGAAGCGTGCTTGCGTGCTGAATCGTTTGCTTTTGAAATGAACAAAAAAAAGCCAATACTTTTCGAGATATCCCCGATTTTCCAAAATATGTGACCTCAGGTCGCACATTCCGCACTTTCGAGCGAATTTCTCCGGACCTACTGGTCGCAGCGGCGTGAATCAGGGCTCAAAAGACGCGTATTTGCGTGCTGAATAATTAGCATTTTAAATCAACTGAAACAAGGCAACCGTTTTCGAGATATGGCCGATTTTCCAAAATATGTGACTTCAAGTCACATTCTGACACTCCCAAGGGGGTATCTCCTAATCTACTGTTGGTAGCGACATGGGTGTAGGCTCTAAAGACGCGTCTTTTCCTGCGGAAAAAAACGGATTTTTGACTCAGCTCTCCAGCGCAACCCCTTCACCCCGCGACTGTTCTAAGACAGAGTGTGAAAATCAACCTTAAACCGTCGAATTTTCCACGCAAAGTGCCCACCATTCACTTCGAATCGATGGCATCGTGGATGGAACAGTCGAACCTGCGACCCGAAAGCATTTTCCGTGAAAATCCGAGGAAAATCGGAAAACGCATCATTTCGCCCCAAAAAATGCGGTAAAATGCAAAGCCGACGGGTCGACTTTTTCTGCTGCGAGCGTGCACATTTTTGAAAATCGATTTGTGGCACGTTTTGACCGTGTTTTGGGTGAAAATCGGCTGGAATGCCGTGAGTGGGGGTGGATACAGAAGTCTGCATCGAAAATTTGAAGAAAATCGACGGGGAAATGCGATCATGAGATGACGCCGAAGTCGAGGTGCATGCGTGCACGTCAACACCTCGAAATTTCTGAATTTGTTCCTTCAATTTGGCGACGTTCTGATGAGGCTCTGGGTACAATAGAGTGGAGAGAGAAGGAAATGCGAGCGGAGTGGGCCACCTTGTTGGTGGAAGCAACACCATCAGTTCGCGAGATGCGCGGCAGAATACCTTGGGACTACTGTCCGCAATTCAACTGTCCACTCATTATGGTAGCAAATAAGTGTCCAGAGGTGAATTGCGATTTTAATGTCCTGCTTCGATTGCAGTTTGCGCCCAAAGAGGGCGGGCTACCGACGTACCGACGCGTACGCGGACGGCTTCCGAGAACGATTGCGATAACGAGTTCGGTTTCGATACACAAATGCGATTTCGAGTACAAAAGGGAACCTAGCTACCTATCTAACCTAGCTACCCTAGCTAACCTAGCTACCTAGCTACCCTAGCTAACCTAGCTAACCTGACTAACCTAGCTACCCTAGCTAACCTATCTAACCTAGCTACCTAGCTACCCTAGCTAACCTATCTAACCTAGCTACCTAGCTACCCTAGCTAACCTAGCTACCTAGCTACCCTAGCTAACCTAGCTACCTAGCTACCCTAGCTAACCTAGCTAACCTGACTAACCTAGCTACCCTAGCTAACCTATCTAACCTAGCTACCTAGCTACCCTAGCTAACCTATCTAACCTAGCTACCTAGCTACCCTAGCTAACCTAGCTACCTAGCTACCCTAGCTAACCTAGCTACCTATCTAACCTAGCTACCTATCTAACCTAGCTATCCTATCTAACCTAGCTACCCTAGCTCGTCTGTGTAACCTATCGTCTATGTATCCCTGATCCCTCTAGTCCCTACCCGTTAACAGAAATCGCGGATCTGCGCGTTGTTTCGATTGCAAACCGAGAGAGACTACGTGCGTAAGATTCCCGATTCGCGATTCGCGACTAGGCTTCGATGCCTGCTGCACCTGCACGAGACTGAGCTCAGTCTGCCCAAGACGTCCGTCCAAGAAGCTACTCTGCATTGGGCCATGGCCGTGCGTACCTGAAATGAAAGAAAAAAAACCCTGAAAAGAGAAGAGCAGAGGCACCGCCTATCCCCGTGGACAGCTGGATACGGAGAGTTGGTCTGCTCGAAGCATCGTCTGCTGAGTCTGCTGCGCTCTCCCACACTCCTCCTAGATCCTAAATGGAAGGGATGAGAAGAAAAAAATATTTAGTTCAGGAGGGGTCATCTGTTGGTTTCACGTTAGACCGTCGCGCCGGAAGCCGGAGTCGAACTTAAGGACGATGCGATACGCGGGAGAAGACGATAAGACGATGGAGGCGAGGACGACCGAAAGGACGAAGACGGCTGGACGGAACCCGAGGCCAAGTCTGCGACCGAAACCAAAGCCGAAACCGAAACCGAAACCGAAACCGAAACCGAAACCGATTCATTCTCCTTCCAAGCCCGGACCAACAGATGACCCGTCCCTCAAAATGAAAAAAAAAAGAAGAGCCTCTGTTCGTCGACTCCACTCTTGCCACTCGTGCCTGGCCCACGTCCAGGTGCCGCATCGGTGAGTGCGAAGCACTCTAACAACCGACGGGCGAAATGGGTGAGCACAAGCCGAGAGCAGAGCGGCGCCCTGACGCAAGACGCAACGGAAATCCTTCAAGCTGCGAGTGCTTTCGAACCGAGTTCTGAAGGAGCAGACGCGCGAAAAGGGTCCGAACCGAGGCTCTGCCTGCAAATGCCTAGGAAGACGGTCAAATTTGAAGCGACGCCGACTTTCATTGAACTGCCATGGATTTCGAAAAATAATAGTTTAGAAAGATCGTGCCTCAAAATCGGAACCGACGCTTCCATGGGCAAGGGAAGGGAAAAAGACAAACGACTCACGATTGCTGCCTCCGCTGCACACTCTCTGCTCAAGAGCTTCTTCGTGGACAGACCGAACCGACAGACCGACAGACCGACAGACCGACAGACCGACAGACCGAACCGACAGACAGGCCGAACCGACAGACAGACCGAACCGACAAAACCGAACCGACCGAGCCGACCGATACGCGGGAAGACAAAGCGAGCGTCTTCACTCCCAGACAGTCCAAGCCGACGAGACAAAGCTGTGAGCAGGGAGGTTTCCGTCGCGCCCGGGGGTGTTCCTGAAAAGAGAAGAGCAGAACTGCACCTGGAAAGGAAAAAAGAAACCTGAAAAGAGAAGAGAGAGAGAAAGCCCTGCCTAACCCCAGGATGCCTGTTCGGCGCCCCGGGGGGTTGCCCTACCTAGCCTCAGGACACCTGTTCGGGTCCTGAGGGGTCCCCTACCTAGCCTCAGAGACACCTGTTCGGTGTCCCGAGGGGGTTAGTGGAAAAAATATAAAATGCATATAAAAAGCTAAGAGTGCACTGGCAGGTGAACCGAAACCGCGAACGCGAACCCGAGACCGTATTCATGCTAGCATGTCACTCTGCGAACGAGAGTCATGACTCTTAAATCGGTTTTCGAAACACAAGAACATTCAAAATAAAATGTAATAAAATAAATGCTTGATGGGAAAAATGGAGAAAATAAATGAAAAATAAACCTTGCATGCGTGCAGTGCTGCCCCTGTGTGTGGTCTTCGGTGGGCCTTGGGCCTTGTCCTTGTGGTGGGTCGCTTGTGACCATCGATCAGCTGCTGCCTGTTGCTTCTGGGGATGTCCCCTAAACGCGAACGCGAACGCGAACGCGAACACGAACCGAACCGTAATCCAAGACGGGCAGGAAGTGGCCCAAAAATAATCCGAAATCGACCGACCCGCGAGGTGTGGGGCTGAGGTGGACCCCGAGAAAAGAAACCGCGAACGCGAACCGGACCGAACCGTAATCCAGGCGGGCAGGAGGTGGCCCCAAATCGAAAGCGCTTCACCGAATCAAGTGTGCGTGCGTGCGTGCGTGCGTGCGTGCGTAGGCCGTCGTCAGAGACTTGAGCGAAAAGTCCGCGGAGGGTGTGCATGCCCCGAACCGATTCATGCTTGCAACCGATCATGAATTTGAGCAGACGGCGGACATCCTTAAAGCGCATGCACGCCCCAGGTACATTCGAGACGAGAGCCCAATCGATCGAAGGGTGATGGGAGACGTGCCTCAACGAACGAACGAACGAACGAACGACCGACCGACGAAGGAAACGATTCCAGAAGTCAACCCATCACAGAAAAAAAAAACACACGGAACACGCACAAGATCATATCGAAGCAGCTATCCGTGCCCCCGTCCCCCTCCGCCGGCAGCGTGCGTTGTCCAAACATCCCCCAGAATGGCCAACATCCATCAGCTTCTCCACAACTGGTCAGCATTTCGGAGAAAGAGAGCAAAAAAGTCCCAAAAAATGTGCCTGAGCGCTCGTGGGAGGGGGTGTGGGGGTGGCGGCGGGGGGTGGGTTCTCTCTCTCACACGAGGGTGGGTGCACAATCACAACAACAAATTCGGAAAAAAAAAGTGCACTTCACTTCACTCCCGACTCCCGACTCCCGACTCCCGACTCCCGACTCCACGACGCGCACTCCGCGACGATCACCGATAGACTGAAAATTTTCCCCCCGGGGGGCACCCCTTTATAGCCTCGGTCACCCCTCCGGCGGATCAGCGGAAATTTTTCGGTTTTTTTGTTTTTATTTTTTATTTTTCGCGGGTTTATGGATTTTTCTTCGGTTTTTTGCGGTCGACGCGTGTGGTGGGCGTGGACGGCGGTGGGCGGGTGGCGTCTGAAGGCATTGGTGGCGTTTTTAAGGTGTTTTGGAGTGGTTTTTGGTGCTCTGAAGTGGGAAACTCGTGGTTTTCTTGTGAATTTCGAATTCAAATGCCGATCATAGCCGCGTGGTAGTCGGAGCCTAGGAGTGTTTTTTCATGCTGAATCCATTGCAACAAACGGCATTTGAAACAACCGCACGGTTTAGGAGATATGGCCGATTTTCCAAAAAATATACCTTTTCGGTCACTTTTTCCTACCTTCTACTGGTCGTAGCGGCATGAAATTGGGCTTAAAAGAAGCGTCTGACCATCGCGCATGTATTCCAAAAATACTGGAACAAAAGCAAAATCGCCGAAAAACGCTTAGTTTTCGAGATATGAGCGATTTTGTAAAATTTGTTATTTTCGGTCACTTTCTCCCGTATTTTTCCCCACTTTCTTCTTACCGCAGCGGGACATATATGGGCTCAAAAGAAGCGTGCTTGCATGCTGAATCGTTTGCTTTTGAAATGAACAAAAAAAAGCCAATACTTTTCGAGATATCCCCGATTTTCCAAAATATGTGACCTCAGGTCGCACATTCCGCACTTTCGAGCGAATTTCTCCGGACCTACTGGTCGCAGCGGCGTGAATCAGGGCTCAAAAGACGCGTATTTGCGTGCTGAATAATTAGCATTTTAAATCAACTGAAACAAGGCAACCGTTTTCGAGATATGTCCGATTTTCCAAAATAAACGACTTTAAGTCGCGTTTCGGCACTCTTAAGCGGATTTTTGACTCAGCTCTCCAGCGCAACCCCTTCACCCCGCGACTGTTCTAAGACAGAGTGTGAAAATCAACCTTAAACCGTCGAATTTTCCACGCAAAGTGCCCACCATTCACTTCGAGTCGATGGCATCGTGGATGGAACAGTCGAACCTGCGATCCGAAAGCATTTTCCGTGAAAATCCGGGGAAAATCGGAAAACGCATCATTTCGCCCCAAAAAATGCGGTGAAATGCAAAGCCGACGGGTCGACTTTGTGCGACTGCGAGCGTGCACATTTTTGAAAATCGATTTGTGGCACGTTTTGACCGTGTTTTGGGTGAAAATCGGCTGGAATGCCGTGAGTGGGCGTGGATACAGAAGTCTGCATCGAAAATTTGAAGAAAATCGACCGGGAAATGCGATCATGAGATGACGCCGAAGTGGAGGTGCATGCGAGCATGTGGGCTCACTTCCAAGTTGTGCTGCAAATTCAATTGAAATTGCCCTGAAATTAAGCTGAAATCGATTCCGAATTGAATTCCAATTGAAACGAACCGAGAAAAGTGAAAGTTTAACCTTCATTCCCATGGGCTTTGTGCTTTCATGCGACTTTGCTGTTCGACGACTACGTGGGAGTCCAAGGAAGCTGTCGAGTTCCCCCTGAAAGCTGTATCCTTGTGTGGCTCTCGTTTCATCCGTCGGTGATGTGTTGAGTCGGACCAACGTGGGAGTGGTCTATTCATTGGCCCAGATTCACGTGAGGACATGCGCAATGCTCAAGGTCGTCGTGGAGAAAGTGCGGTGACCTTCCGTTTGGGTTAATGAACCCACATTACACTGGGGGCGGTCGTTGAACATACACTGGTGTGCTGTGGGGAATCAGTGTTCTCGATGGGGATTGAGTAGTCTTTTTCGTTCGTGTGAAACGCCTAAGAATGGCGCTAAGCTATCGTTGCCTCGACGCAACGGAGTAGTGGGACTGGCAAATTTCCATCGATTGCCTTGGTAACGCCACCATTTCTCTGGCAAGTTCTGGTGCACGCAAGACAGTTTGGCTTTGAAGTCTAAACGTGGAATGCGGGTATCAGTCAAGCTCCGACGCTGCCCTGCAATGTCGTGTCGAATAGTTACGTCTTCTTCGTCGTCTTCTAATAGCGCTACAATCTGGGGCCCAGCCGACAAGCCTCTCCAGTTGGCATGATCCCCAGCCAGCTGTCTCCGATTTCGCACGCCAAGGTGGTTGAGGTCCTCCTCCACTTGAGTGCGCCATCGGGTTCGTGGTCGTCCCCCATTGCGTTGTCCCACTGGCTCGGAGTCGAAGGCAGGAGCAGTGTTGTGCATGGCCTAGCCATCTTAGGCGTTGAATCCTCCGACGCCTGACTAGACTCATGTAACTCACGATTGTGCTTCTAGTGTTGGCGCGTGAGTTTTGCAAGATCTTCTCCAGAACGATGAACTAAAACCTTTGTTGACATTGAAGGTCTGGGGGAGGTTATAAGTAACCCTAATTGTCCGGGGTCCGAGGCACGGGCTGACGGTTTAGATCGAGAGATGAAGCTTGATTAGCTATCAGTGGCGTGACTATCAGAGGAGTCGTCAGCAAGGACATACCTCGGGGACCGGAAGGAGCAGCGGTAAGCACTCATGTTTGCAGAACTCGCTTCACTCGCCTTAATCTTTTAAAGCACTGTAATCTCAGTAAACTCTCACCACCCTCCCCAATGCAAAAAAAATTCAAAAAAACCCCAAAAATTACTTAAAGTCAACTCAAAATTTAAAAAAAACACAAACAAAAGGTCCTTTTCAGGACCACACGCACAAGGAGGTAAGAAAATCAAAAAAATGATGTTTCTTCCCACAGGACGCCAACAAAATCACGGCCAATCACAGCACACATCAAAATCTGCAACCCTCCACCAAAAATCCCCCCAAAACACCGCCAGGACCACAACTGCGTTCAATTTAGTCGAAAAATCGCCTCAAATCCCATCAAAATGTGAAGAAATTTGCATTTTTCCATTTCCGACGACGCCCTGAAAATCAACTTGTTGAAAATCGATAACAATGAAGCCGAGCATTTGACATGTGTGCTGACATTCCTGTCACGGTGTCATGGTGGTGCTGGGGTCCACTCCGAAGGTGGCTGCGATGATTTTTCGTCAAATCTTCGGCAACTTGGGAAAAATCAATAAAAGAAGAAACGTCAAACTTTGGCGTGCCGCGAAAATATTAGAAATCGTGCATTTTTCCTCGATTTCGCTGGCTGATCGATGTGGAAAATGATGCGCGATGTTGAGACGCTTCGTTTGATACCAAAATCATGACGGTACCTCATGTGGAACTGGTGTTCTCATCAGTTGGGACAGGTTCCGGGTGAATTGAGGGGGAGTGGGGTAGTCTGGCTTTGGTAATCAGAGGGGGCTGACGTCGTGAATTTGGGGACTCGAAGTCGGAGTCCTCAAAAAATTAAGAAAGAGTGATCCATTTCAGGTCCCCTTCTTCCTGGCCATATGGGCATGCATGAGGGCTTCCAAGAAGCGTCTTCGCATGCTCAATAGTTGGCCTAGCTTAAACCAGCTCACCGATGTCAAGACATGCCCGATTTTCCAAAAAAACGACTCCAAGCCATGTCACAACACCATCAAGGGAGAAGGGAGTTAAGTCTGCCCCCACTGGTCGTAGATCGAGGGCGAAGATGCGTCTCTTCATGCTGAACAGAGTACATTTTCTCTCAGCTCCCCAGAGCAACCCCATCAGCCAGCGACGGTCCTTCCGGTGCGCTCTTCACCTTCGCTTGTTGTCTCGATCAACATTTTTCCTTGATCTTCTCCCGTCCGCAGCCATGTCTCTAAGACGCGCCTTTACAAGCAGAATCCATCGCAACAAACCGCATTTAAAACAGCGCAACCGTTTAGGAGATATGGCCAAATTTCAAAAAAAAAAAATCAATTTCCGGTCACCTTCTACTCGTCGTAGCCGCATAAGGCATGACTCAAAAAAAGCATTTTTCGATCCTCAACAACCCACCAAGCTGTCCCATTTCACACAAAACTCCAAAACCTCCCACAGAGCGACGAGACCCTTCTCACCTGTCTGCCGCCGCCGGGAGTCGGTGTACAAGTGTCTGCACAACACGTCCACCAGCATTCCTCGACCGATGACTGGGAGAACCTACCTGTGCGCAGTAACCGTTCTGTTGTACATAAGAGGCAAAGGCCAGCCAATCAGGCGTCGCCCCACGAGTTGGCTGTGAGCTTGTTCGGAGCGGAGAAAGCTCTCTTTCGTGGAATTGCGACAGTTTTCTATAAGCGGAGACAACACCCACATCGCGTGTCTCTCTCCGTCTCAGTGCAGCAGGTCGTGATGGAGGCCATGTTGACTGACGTGTGTGCGTGGATGCAGTGGTAAATTAGTGCATCTCCCTCGCTCTCGTTGACGGCACCCAACGGCAGGTTAGTAGCCATGACCAATGGGGAGTGTTTCCATGGCTGTGGAGCAATGTGTCTCATTTTCTGTGTCACCGAACTCGTTTGGCACAGGAAATCGGTTTACGACGAGGTAGTTAACCTCGTGACCGAGGGGCTGTTGACCTAGATGGTGGGCAAGGCGGAGTGAGTGGTGGTTTACTCTGACGGCATTTTTCCATGATTGCACTGGGAACGTGGGTTGGGACGGTATCGCCTTAGATGCTCCATCTTATCGTCGCCGTTCCCGGCAACAGATTGAACCGCTCTCTCAAATTTCCGACTGAATTCTAGCGACTCTTGCCAGCCGTTCTCCTAGTCGTCGTGATTCATTATTGACATCCTTCCTCTTTCATCTGAACGAGCGACTGGAAGCTTAAAGCACACGCAAGTGAAAGCTCTCATCGACTTGGCGACCGCGATGAAGAGCAGTGAATGCTTTGTGGATTGTATTTGATTCACGACCGCTTTTAATGGCGGAGTGTGGGCTGCAAGTTCACATTCCCTGAGGAGGGTAGGATACTGGTGGTATTGTCTCTCGGACCACTAGTACCGAGGTCAAGCTCAGAACTTCTCTTGCCAATCGCTGCTTCTTTGGGCTCAAGAGGCAATTGAGTAACAGAGCCATCTCTCTAAACTCTAATCATCCCCGTCCTGCTCTAAGGCGCAGAGACGGATGAAGAAGCTCTTGCTTGTTTTGAGAGAAAAGTTCTGCGTGCGATCCTGTTTGCGTTGATGGCATCCGGAGGAGACCACGAACTGTGCAGCGCCATGCATGGATGGACACCACAGCTCCGGCCCGGAGAGCCTTCGATACTGAGCCATTAGGCCAGCGCAACCGAGGACGTTCTCGCACGAGACGGCGCAGACAAGTGCCAAAGGATCCATATGACAAGTGAACGTGAATTTCAGATATGCCATATTACACGTCCAGGCCCAGTGCTTCACCTATTCGGTCATCCCTCGCAGTAGCTCTACATATGGGTGGCGCTACGTAGCTTCTCAGCAACCACTCGTGTTGTGCGTGTCATTTGTGCTCCCACTTTGAGGGACCTACAGTTTTAAGCCGACTCCAGACGGCCAAGCTTGAGAAGCTTTTGCCAGACAGGATATATTCCTTGACCTTTGTCAGTGACTCGAAAGTGGTGGGGCCGTGAACATTTTTTTTGTGGCACCGACGGCGTCGAGGTTGGGCTCGACGCACATACCCACAACGCGACAGGCCACCGTAACTATAAATATGTCAGGGACTTGAGTTTTATCACGTTATCAAGACTTCGAGGTAGCAAGTGAAAAATACAAGCAACATTTCAGACTGGACGCCAATCAATTTAATTCGAGTTATCGAAGATTGATCGTTTGACCTTCCTGTTCACTTGGAAAATAAACATCGCAGGGAGGAATAGTTTACCTTGCTTCCTGTTCACATACAAAACATGCGTCGCAGAGTGGAATAATTGAAGATATACTCACCCCTCCCAAATTTAATTCGAGTTATCGAAGTTTGACCGTTTGATCTTTCTGTCAAGTTCGCAGAGAGGAATAGTTTACCTAGCTTAATGTTCACTTGAATAACAAACATCACAGAATGGAATAATTCAAGATATGCTCACCCCCCCAAACTAAATTCGAGTTATCGAAGTTTGACCTTCCTGTTCACTTGGAGAATAAACATCGCGGAGAGGAATAGTTTACCTTGCTTCCTGTTCACTTGACAAATAAGCCTCGCAGAGTGGATTAGCTTACCTTTCACTGGAAAAACATGCGTTGCAGAGTGGAATTGCTTAAGACATCACCCTCTGTACTCAATGCACTCTGGGAGAAACTCTCGGCAAAGAAGACGTCTTTGCAACGTAAGTACTTACTGCACATGATGAAACACAGCTCGATCCACATGATGAAACACAGCTCGTTGCCGTCTCGTGAAGATTCCTCGGCCGTTGTCGATCGATAGTCACTATAGTGGCGTCGTTGATGGGATTCCCTTGAGCAACGACTGCTGCAGTGGATTGATCAGAATCTCAGGCATCCCAGAGGAAGCATGTCAAGCCGAGGAGATCAATCATCACTTGACACGATCCACCTCAAGCAGCACACCCCCATTCCGGTCCATACTCACCCCTTCATTCAAACTGCCATCGAATGCAAATAAAACCACTTGATTATTTTTTTGTTAACAAATACTAGTTCTCAATACCAGGTTTATTTATATTTCGAACGGTTTCCGTCGTCATCAACAACATTCTGTGCCAACAGAGATACATTTCTTAGCCTTCATTCATTTTTTTGGATTTTTTTGATGTTTTTTTGTTTGTAACTTAGTTTCTACATTTTTGAATAGATATATGGAATATGTGTTTTTTTTTCGGATTAATTATGCTTACGTCTAAGATAATGGTTACATAGGTTTTCCTAACTTAGCCTTCTATAGTTTGCCTATTTTTTGACATTTCATTTTTCCAAAAATTCTTAAGTTTTTTTTTTTTTTTTTCTTCACAATCTATATCCGGTGACGGTGGTGGACGTTTCCATATTTTTTTTCAAGACTCTTTTTTCTTTTTGCCAATCTGCAGCCTGCTCTACGGTAACCAATCGATTTTGTTTGCAAACTCTTTAATTTTTGAATGAATATTCACTACCCTTGGGCAAACTACTCACTTCCGGTTGGGTGTGGATTTCCTTTCAGCTTACATCTAAGTTTGGTTAGTAATTGTAGCAGAGAATGTGCTTTATTTTCATTTCCTAATCCTAGAAAAACCGAACTGAAAAGGTCATAATCCCGCCGATCTATTCCGGATACGATCGCCATTTCGACACTTCCTCAAGAGGCCATTCGATTTGACAAATTTTTTTCCCTCAACTGGATATCCCCACTGGGTAGGATATCCTTGCAAAAAAAAGCCGCGTTCCAAAGTCCTTGCAATCATACGAATAGAGGGGGGGATTTTTTTTTTTGTTTTGGCTTCGTATAGAAGAAACATACTTTCCCCCATGTATCGGGTAGTACCAGTGATAGGGGCTCCATTCAGTATTGTACGTACGAGATCGCATAGTTACAGTCGCATTTCGCTTAATGATATGATTAGTTATGTCAGGAAAAAATGTGTTCCTTACGCTATACAGTCCTGTCTGTTGGCTTAAATGTATCTGCGATTCTTTAAAACGCTTCTGTCTGTGGCGCGCTAACAAGTGCCCTTCCTTGGCGTGGTCACTTGAAGGACATATGAGTCTGAGCGCACACGGTCCAGGATTGACTGAACTTAGTTTTTTGGGACGATGTGCCCGGGGAAAATTTGTGTGATTAACGCAAAGAAAAACAAAACCTGGCGTATCCGCTCAGCTTCACGGCTTCAAAGGATAGGTCCCAGCGTTGGCGATCCGCCGAGCTGGATTGGTGGTAGCTCGTGCTTCAAAATGTATCTGGAACCACTAGTATTCAAGAACAGCATTGGTAATTTTTGTAAGTTTTTTTTTTTTTTTTTTTGTCTTCACGTACATCTAGATATATCTTGGATTAAATAGGTCTTAGCTTGTCTAGGGTATGAGTGGGTCGTTGAAGTGATGATTCGATTGACTTGGCGGGCGGCGAGGCGGGCGGCGAGGCGGCCATTCGAAGGGGGTTCTGTTCAATGTCACCAATGGACTCTATCGTCAGTTCTTTTTGTTTTCGTTTTGCTTAAAAATTCAGTCTTTTCAGTCAGGTCGTCGCCTTTTTGGGGATGGATTCGTTGGTTGGTTGGAATTTCGTTCGCGTGCGTTGGCTGGGGGTGGGACCTTGTCCTGCTGTCCCTCGTAAGTGGGTGTCTGTCGTGGTGCGTCATTAAGTTGTCGGAACGAAGGGAAAACGTTTGTGTTTGCATTTAACCCTTTGTTGCGCAGTTTTGGAGGCGTGGACATTTTATTGATTTTTATTTGTTGTCAAATTCAGAGAAGTTGGAATACGCGCTAGTGTTCATAAGGAGACTCTTAAAGTAAAGTAAAGTAAAAAAAAAACATGCAAATATTGACATGCGGCGAGAACGATAGAACTCGTGATGCTTTGACGGAGGAGATTGACGGCGGTTGCCTGTGATATTCACACGGCTACGCATGAGGTGCCTGGGACCACTCCGGGTGATGCAAGGACCAACCGATAGATCTGGGAATGGAAGCAGTTGTGAAGGATGCGAGGAGGGAAGCTATGTGCTGTCTAGGTCCCGGCCGGTATTTCACAGTCAAGCTCGCACCAATGTATGGTATGTGGGGCCTTTTGAGGAGGAGTGCATGCTAGTGGGTGAATTGCTGGAACATGACATGCCAAGGATTTCAAAATCTTCAACAAACGCAATGATCCGCGACAGGACAAGCGGGTTCAGCGGGTTCAGCTGGTTCAGCGGGTTCAGCGGGTTCAGCTGGTTCAGCTGGTTCAGCGGATTCAGCGGGTTCAGCTGGTTCAGCTGGTTCAGCGGATTCAGCGGTTGCACAATGTCTTGTCTCACAGGACAAGCGATACAATGCACTGTTCATCATCTATTTTCAATTTACACTATTGCTCTTGAGCAGGTTATGGCGAAAAGCTTTTGAGAGAATGACGGGGTTCACTGTGGGCGTAGAGAGTGGGTGGCAGCGCCTGAAGGGGAAGACTTACTTTCGAACCTCTTAAGGGGTGGCAATCTACCACAAGCCAATTTTTTCTCTTGTTTGTGCTGTCGTCGGGTTTCCCAGTGGATTTGTGCGAATCGATAGGGAGAGTAACAATTTACTGACGGTGGAGGCGTGCCTGAAACCGAGTGAGGCCTGTTAGGAGTGCGGTTCAGACACCAGGAAATGGGGTTGTTTGTGTGTAGTTCAGTGGAGGACAGCTGATTACGAACAACAGATTAATGTAGAAAGGCTGGATGGGACAGAGGCACAACGAGACGACAGAAACTGTGTCTGTGATCGAAATCCGTCCGTGGAGTGGCCAGTGCTTTGATGGGGGGCGAATAAATGTCGGTTCGTTCCAAACACAAATTGTTTCCTTTTTGTTTGTAAATCACGTACGCTTCATTTGAGTTCGATATCTGCCGGCATTTTGAAGTCAGTGAATAAATGTCAGAGTGCTGGAGTCGGTGGCTAGGACGCAGAGCATCGGAACAAATATCAACCGTCTCGCAATCGAGACTATTTCGCGAGGAGGGCTTAGTTTGAATTTTTTTTTTGGCACGGGTGGGGTTCCGAGATCTTTTCAACGACTGCAGTTGGATGGCGACTTCCACCGGAGGACAGTTCCACTTTTTAGACTCACCGCCATTCTCCCACGTTGACCAAGCACCCTTCCGTTTGGCATCGGGGCGTGAACCGAAACGATGGTAACATACTCACAAAATTTAAACAAGAACTAAGGAAAAATGAAATAATCTAAAAAAGATTTCATAAAAGACTCCCAAACTTCGATAAGTCGAATTTCGATGTGTCCAAGCTTGGATGGCAGTAGCGCCAAGGCTGACATTTTGCATGTAATTTTTCTTCGATAACTCGAATGGCTTGGTAGCTCGTAGAGATTATTTGGCGTCAACTTTGATAAGTCGAATTCGGAAGGGTTGTAGGTGCTTCATAGAGGAAGTCCAACTATGGAGAGTGTATGGTAGGCAGTTGCACTTGATAATGTGTAATTGAATCTGTAAGGCGTGCGTTATGGCTTGATAAAAGGAATGGCAAGGGGGTACAGAGAAGGGGATGTGACTGTGAAGCAGGTGATACAAGTTTTGAAATGATTCAAATCGATTTGGAGGTTTGTTGTGGGAAACAAGCACACTAATTTCTTTGCATGCATGCATATGCCAGGGAAGTGCGGAAATATGACATCAAATACGGGGACAAGCTGAGCAGATATTGGTTTAGGCAATAATCATCGTTGGTTGTGCACACTTAACGTGTTTGGGTGGCAATTATGATTCTATTTTTTTATGAGAGGACAAGGTGTTTTCAGGGAATATGATAGCGTAGGAGATAGACAGAAAGAGGGGACAAGGTCCTTCTGATTGGCCTTTTATATGCTTTCCTAACATTCTATTGACACTGTTTTTTTTTTTTTTTTTTGAGAACCAAGCTAGAAAATTCATGACAAGCAACCAACAGCCAACCAAGTTCATTTTTGCATCAAATTTTGAATTTTCTTTGATAACTCGAATTTTTTCCTTTTGTTCTCATGGCTTGATTTATCGAAGTTTGCCCACCCTCTCCCACAACAAAGGGCTTCAATGCGTTCGTCTCAACTCCTGCCAGTCAAAGAAAATGTCATTCGGTCACCCCCGTGAAAAAATGTCCTCGAATCCCCGACGTTCAATGTATTTAATTACTTTTACGTAAATGAAAAAAAATAAAATAAATAAATAACCTAACGCAGTATAAGTCTCTGCGACGACTGTTGATCACCCTTCAAATTTGCGTTTTCTCGCTAAGCCCCGACGGTGTTTTGTTAAATAAACCTACTTTCAAACAAGAGCTAAATATTCAACTGAACATCATGAGGTGGGGGTGCATGCTGGGTGGGTTATACTTTCTTCATGATTTTCTACGATTGATTATTATATGGTTATGTGGTTATGTGGTTATATTTAATATGTGAATATTCTTAATTCTTTCTCTTGATATTTGATGTAGTAGTTTTTTTTTTTTTTGGTTTTTTTTTGGTTTTTTCTTTCTTGCATCATAAGTGTGCTTGAATAATGAGATACTTTATATAGGTTTCTTTTTTTGTTGTAATATTTTACTTTCTCTAATTTCTACTAGATTGATAAGTTGAATATGAATGCTTTGCTTATAAGTTTGTTCCTCTAATTTAATGCTTACAATTTATTTATTTTACTTAAGATATTTTTTATATGAATTGTGTCTCCTTAAATGCTAAAATTATCGCAATATTTGTTAGTTATTTTTTTTGTTGTTGTTGTCATACATTACCAGTTTATGTTGGATTATAATCCAGTTCAATTGACATTTGGATTATATCCGGTTATAACCCCATTTTTTATGCATTTTTGATCAAAGTGTGTCTATACTTTTGTTTGTCGTCGCATTTTGGTATTTTTCTTTTTTTTTTTTTGCTAAGGAAGTTCTTGTATTTTTGTTGTTATCGTCATTCAGAACGGAATCAATTTTGTTTTCCACTTTGTTTCTTTTCGCAGCACTCTTTCATTCAATCTAAGTTAACTCATTCACACAATTGTCCATTTCTTCAAACAAATATTCTTATTTTCTCATTCCTTACCGGACTTAACGGTTTTCTTATCTATATACACGCCCATTAAGGGCGAGACTATCGGAGGGATTCAATGAAGGGAGTACATATATTTTTTTTCAATCTACAAGTAACATTACCATAAGTTGCCATTTTTTTTTTCTTTTTTTTTTAAAGTCATATTATTATTCTTAAATCTAAGAGACTATCATTCTAAGACCTTTTACTTTAGTTGCACTTTCATCCATTGGACTATCTACAGAATTTATACACTCTTCTATACACTTTGGCTAATCGACGAGATGAGTATCATCGAAGGAGACTGGTCAAAAAAAACAACCCTTCTCACCCGTCATCCAACGGTTGACAGGGCTCGAATGGCAAAGCTCAAGGTATCCTTCGGCGACTGTCCACCTCTCGATCCTAGTTACGAATCAGAGAAAATAACAAAACAAAAGAATTATGTGAAAACCAAAGACAATGAGTAGAAGGCGGCATGTACCGGACCAATTGGCTGAAACTAAACACCACTGAAGGGTTGTGACACGGCTACGAGGACTAATGGTCGGGTGCGGTTCACCTCCAAGGCACCCCAAGTGGCATCTCCATTGAAAGTGAATTCAAGCTCATGTTGGCGGGGTTGGAACAAGGTTCACTTAAAAAATACACAGCAACACGAACAGGAGGAAATCTCCCATCTCCTGCTCTTCTAACTGAGAAGTGACGTGTGTGTAGAAACGCACAAAAAAACAAGAAAAATCAAAAAAAAAAAAACAAAAAATCTTTCCATCCATAAAATGTGAGAACTATCTCACGAAGATCTAGGCTTAATGCTTGAACCGAAATCGGGTGGGGACAAGTCATCACGAGGGTTTGGCTGGGTGTGAGCAAGGACGACGACGGACAGGATGCGACGGGCTAGGTGACCATGGACGCGGACGGGATGGAACGGACCGGATGGAGCGGACGGGGCGGAACGGACCGGATGGAGCGGACGGAACGGACGGGAGGGGAGAGACACATCTTGTGTGCCTTCGTTCACCTTCTTCATCTTGACAAAAATAAATTTTGTAAATATATTCGATTTTTTTTTTTTTCGCTTTTTTCTTTTGTAAGTTTAATTCTAAAAATAACCCAAAAACTGGATATTTCGTTTCTCTAACAAATATAAATATATATATAAATAAATGTATTCTGAGTATTGTTTTGCACAAAAAAAAAAAATATGTTATCTGTTCAACTTTTTTTTTTTTGAAAAAAAAAAAATAAAAAAAATATTTAAATAGATCAAGGATTTGTATATAAAATATATAATAATAATAAATGTCTTTATTATTATTTTATAATTTTCCACAACTTTCTATTTGAATGCTTGTCGCTATTATTTTGTTTATTTTTTTTTTTTTATGTCCCTTATCACTCCATGGGAAAAGGCCTGTCCTCGAGCCTTTCTGAATTTTTGGGGGCGAGTGGGTGGGTGTGTGTGTGTGTGTGGGGGGGTGGATGGGTGTGGGTTCATCTGGTTTTGGTAAATTTGCACTTTTCGCTTAAAGCTCTCTATCAGGTACGCGTTCATTCATTTTCTCATTCGTTGTGTGACTGCTATACCAAGCTTCGATGTGTTCGGGTGGGTCGGTGGGTGGTTGTGTGGTTGGATTGGTGTCAAAATGGAGTGAGGGACAGGGAACAGTGTGGGGCAATGCGTCCCCAAAGGCCACCCTCAGCGCAGCGCAATATGCAGTCACCTCGTGATCCCATGGTTGTCTGTGCATATTGCTTGGCTTGACACACATTCGCATCAGAGCCAGATCCGGTGCTAACCAGGCAAATTCAAGTCACATCTGGACCTACACGACCAAGCGAACGATGAACGCTGCCACTGAGGATGGCATTTGAGCGGCCAGCCCATGGGTCTATGAGAATGTCTAACCAGATGCGTGTGAGTGGTGTGTGTGTGTGTCTTGTGTCAGTTAGTTGGGGCGCCACTGTATTCTTGTTTAGTCATAAAGATGACGGTCCAAGGACCTGCTCCGAGGGCGAAGCCTTAGCTAGAAGCGAGAGGAATTCTGTCCAGATTTCTTGCTCTTAATCTGGGACTTTGTGAGCCGACTTGGAGCTGACAACGCACGGGGCGTTGCGATTCTTGACAATACTGATGGGTCTGTAATAGCCATTTCGATTACTGTGAAAAAGAGAACGTCAAATAATGGTGGAGGGTGAAAACGAAACAAAGAACGAATGTGTGTGTGTGTGTGTGAGTGTGTGTGTTTTTTAATTTTTCTTCTTGCTCATAGTCGCGCGTACATCGAATCAACAGCATTCGCAGACAAACAGGCAATTAACACGAAATGACACTTGGATGGTTTTATATTATTGTTGCTTCAACGTCAAGATACAGATACAGATAGAGTTACATAGAAAAACACAGAGGTACATACAACACAGCGAGAACATTCAATGTACAAAGTTTAAGCCGTGGGTTGGTGGCGTGGGTGGTCGTTCGTTTTGGAATGAAAGCTCTCGTTCTTTTGCCAAGCGGTGTTGAGGAGAGGCCACGTGAACGGTGCCAGGAGGGAGTGACTTAGCCTAGACCTAGGTGCCGCTGCTGCTGCTGCTGGGAAAAAGCCATGGAAGCTTGCCTCTTATGCGATGACTTTCAGTGCGAAAGCGTTCCATCATGGAAAAGCTCGAGAAGGACACCATTGACGGCAACCATTGACGGGCTTTCAGCTTTCCGACAACTTCCGCAGCTGGTTCGTGCAAACAGATGTCGCCACAATCGACCACCAGTGCCAGATTCGACGCGAATGCGTCCGTGGTTCGGTTTTTTGGATACCTATTCGGTGATTTTTTTTGTCTTCATACCGCATGAGTTTCGGTTTGGTGTCTAAAATTTGTACATGGAATGGAAACGAAAATTCCACAAAAAATGAACAAAAAAACAGGAAAAAAGAGGAACACTTACGATGATTACTTGGTTTTTGTTTTTTTTTTTTTGGTTGTAGATAGTTTAGAGGAACATAGAAAGACATATATTACACTTAAGTACGTTAACATTTCTTAGATGGTTATTTTTTTTTTGACTATAAGTTTTTTTTTTGATTTTTTTTTTGATTTCCAATTGATATCCCTAACACAGGAAACATTTATTTATGTATACAGTGAAGAACTACAAATATGGAAGTGCATGCAAGGAGGTACTCTAAATGGAGCGGGGCTAGGGGTGGATTTTAGTAAATTCTGGTTTTTTTTTTTGATTAATTTTTTTTTTTTTTTGATTTTTCTTTTCGGTGGGTTATATATATGAATACACATAGATTACCTACCTATGAGCAGATATTTGCAGGAGGGGCAGACCAAACAAAAACGAGAACATAGATATATCGAACACAAAAATTTACATATAATTTTTTTTTTTTGTTTTTTTTTTCAACGTACACACATTTAGTAGAATTTTGTATTTTTTTTTTTTTTGAGCATATTAATTACTATCAGAGCACAGCAAATTTTTTTTGTTTTTTTTTTTAAGCAACATTTAATATACAGGGAAGAAAATTTAGAAAAAAAAAAAATTAAATAAAATAATAAATAGAGGGTATGCATGTATTTTATACACACACACAGAGGTATATACAAAAAGGACATTAGCACGTACATATGTGTTTAATCGGTGTTCTATGAATTCACATAGTCACAATATTCTCCAATTAGCACTTCAATATTTTTTTTTTTTTACATTTAATTTTTTTTTTTTTGTTTTTATATAATTTTGACTGACTATGTGGGTCCGGGTGTGAGAGTTAGTATATCTGTCTGGAGTGCACATACAAAATATAGACACTTAATGTAGTACATTTACAAAGGATACTTGGTTACATGAGAACATCGACGAGAAGAGATTTTTATAATTTTTTTTTTTTTTTTTAACTTTTGTTTAATTTTTTGTGTTTTTTTTTTTTAGCACTTACCGCAATCATGGTCTTCAACCGATTGGCTGCATAGGCAGCTGCAGTTGCAGTTGCTGCACTTGCGGCCAGCTCTGCTCGGCCGCGGTGGGGAACGCGTCTCCAGGGGTATGCACTCGTTGGCCATGTGAACGCTTAGCGCCTGATGATGGGCCGACGTGCCCGGTGCACCGGTGTTGAAGGTATGCTGCAAGCATGCCAGCGCAATGGACGGCGATGGCGGAGAGCCCTCCACGTGGACAATGTTACTGGGACCAGCTGGGACGCCGGCTGGATTACCGACCGCATAGCACATGACGCCCTCCATGGGAATTGCGACTTGACCAATGCCAGAGGGTCCGGCTGCAGTTGGGACGGCGGCACCGCCACCGATTGCCGGTGCGGCCGCAACGCCACCAACTGAAGTGCTGCCACCAGCGGGACAGGCAGCCGACTTGCGGTAAACCGTGCTGTTCATCGTTAGCTTGCGGACGTTCTTGTCGGGTTGGAAGACCAAAATGTAGACCTTCGGCGAGTAGAGGCAGATGAGGGCCACCGATGCACTCAGACTGATCGAAATGCAGAGCGTTGTTATTTGAATCTGAAACGAGCGGTCAGTGGGGGGATGGCGATGGCACACAGCAGGCGCAACTCACCTCGTAGGAGTTTCCAGTTCCGAAGTAGATGGGCACAAACGCCAGCCAGATGATGCACGTGGTGTACATCGTGAAGCCGATGAATTTCGACTCGTTGAAGTTCTCCGGGATCTTGCGGGTCTTGATCGCGTACACGGTGCAAATGGTGATCAGGAGCATGTTGTACAGCTGCGAGAACAGGAACGACATGTCCTGGATCTTGCACTTCAAGATCACCTCCGTCCGGTCGGGATAGTAGAACCGGGTGCCGGGCGGCTCAACAATCATCCAGATCATCGTGATGATAATTTGCACCGCTGCGGGGTACGCGAGCGTGAGTGAGTGGTGATGTGGGGGTCATTGCAGCCAATACTCACCAATCAACGAGCACGTGATCACCACCTGTGACTGCGGACTGATGTACTTGAGCCGCTGTGCGGACTTCGAGGCCGAATGGAAGATCCTCGAGATGCGATTGGTCTTGGTCAGCAGGGCACTGTAGATGATCGAGAAACCGACGCCGATGCCGAACCGCTGCACCACGCACGAGCCGGTGGTCGGCTTTGCGATCAGTGCGAACGTATTCGAATAGCAGACGAGAATGCCAATCAACAGGGTGTAGCTGAGCTCGCGACCAGAGGCACGCACCAGCGGCGTGTCATGATTGATGCCGAACAGTGCGATCACAATGAGCGTCATGATGATGCCGAATATCGCAATGGCCATCGGCACGATGGCGAAGAGCGACTGCCAGCGCATGTACTGTATGTCCAGCGGGTAGCATGACAATTTGTCCGGATACGGCCAGTTGCCGGGACCGCAGTCGCGGCACGTGAACTCGTCGTACACGTACTCGTACGGTTCACAGTTGTCGCAGATCCAGCAGCACGTGTCACCCTGGTGGGTGAAGACAATGAGCGGATGGCTTGGGCCGGGGTACGACAGGGCTATGGTGGCTTACCTGCTGTTTCTTGATCATGCCAGCTTCACATGGTAGCGAGCAGGCCGACGTTGGCATCTCTGCCTCCTTGTTCCAGACGACCTCGTGCATGTTCAACTCCAGTTGATTGAACCACTTGCCCACCACCTGGAAGAAGAAGGGGACCCGGGAGGGGGTGGACAACACTTGCCCTCTTCAGTACCATTCATCGACGCGACGCGTCCACACGCACACGCACATCCACATCCACCCACTCACCTTGTAGTGATATCCCGTCGAGTTCTCCAGCTTCTGATAGTTCAGGATGTCGTACCGTGCCAGTCCGTCGCCCTGGCTGTCGAACTTCACCTCGCTGCCGGCCAAATCTAAAGAAGTGTCGGATGGAGAGGGTTGCGTGGGAGGAGGGGTTTTTCTGGTTAACAAAGAGCACAAAGCAATGAGATGCAGAAAGGACAAACCAATGAAGGAGACATTCAACAGATAGTAGTCGTAGAACTGTTTCCCATCGTAGTTGGCCATCTCCGGGCAGGCAACCGAATGCTGGCCAGTGGCTGGCTTTCGGTACCAAACCGACTCGGTGTGATGGTGACGATGCCCCTGTGAGGCTGGGGGTCCTGCAGGTCCGGTTGCGGCCACCACTCCAGTTCCGCCGGCGGTAGCAGCAGCAGCAGCAGCAGCAGCGGCAACAGTAGCCGCATCCACAACGCCGCCCGGGCCGCACAGGTCCTGGTGCAGCTTGTGCAGGGCGTGGGCGAAGGCGTACACCGCGTCGACGACGAACTGGGTCTTGGACTCCTGCTCGTAGCTGCTTGACAAGAATGATGGAGAGACACACACACACAGAGAGAGAGAGCGAGAGAGACAAAGAGAGAGAGAAAGAGAGCGAGAAAGAGGGGAAAGAGAGAAAATTGCGGTACGATCGATGAGGATCGATTACAAATCATATTTCGTTCGTTCGATCTAACCGCCTGGACGGTGCGCAATGAATGGGTGGGTGATGACGGATGACGGATGACGGATGACGGGTGACTGATGTGAGTTCAATGTATGAATGAGAGAGTAACGTGCAAAGCGCCGTGCCTGGGCGGACGCAACACAACGCAACACGCGTTCACGCCTCGCGAACACTCACCCGACTTTCTCCGAGAGCCTTAGCGAACTGTCGCACTGTTTGGTGGACAGCTTGTGCCTGAGCAGAGGCGGAATGTTCTTCTCCAGCAGACAGTCGAACGTGTCCTCCCAGTACTCCTCGAACCACGGATTGCGGGTGTTCGTGTCCGGTGACAGGGACATCATGTAGTCGTCGAAGTCCTGTATCAATTCCGATTGCAATTCAACGGTGATCGCGCCCTCGGCAATGTCCTCCAGGCCCTCGAGCAGCTTTTGCTGTTTGCCCCAGCCATCGCTGGCGATCCAGTGAAATGGTTGGGCCAAGTTCGCTCGTTTCGCGGCCTGCAGGAGCCGACGGGCGTCCTCGGCGCGCACGAAGAGGACAACGCCGCGCGCGTTCGGCTTCTTCAGCAGCTTGCCGATGATCGCGTCGAACACCTTGTCGTCGGCGGCCGACGGGACCTTCTCGGCGGCGGCAATACAGACGTTCCTCTCGGTTGCCTCCTTGTGGAACGCCTCTATGCCGTACTCGCCGTAGGAGCCCTCCGAGTGTATGGTCGACACATACGACCAATTGAAGCACTTGATTATGTCCACCATTGCCACAGACTGAAAGGTGTCCGGTGGCACGGTCCGGGCGAATAAGTCAAATCTGGTCTTGTCGCTGAGCGTTTTCGCTGTAGACGCCGGCGATATCTGGGGAATGTGAAAGAGCCGCAGCAGATTGGCCACCTGCAGCGATACCGAACTGTACGAGCCGCCGATCACCCCGAACACCGGACCAGTGTTGTTCCGGCGCAACTGGGGCGTCGACATGTCCTGACATTCAAACGCCGCCGTGTCCAGATTGTTCAGCGAACTGCGAACAAACTGCAGCGACTGATTGAGCGCGTACGTGTCCCGCGAACAGGTGTCCAAGATGTGAACGCCAATCGTTATTCCCGGCAGCAGATTCGAATCGTTGTTCACCCGATCGATCGCGTACAGCATCGCCTCGAGCCGATGCACCCCGCGGTTGTAGATCTTCGGGCCGCACGGTGTCGTCTCGCCCTTCTCGTGCACCGGAAACAGTCCGCCCAGTATGATGTCACCGGGCAGATTCACCGACACACTGTCCTGGGTCGGCTTGCCGTTCTTCTCGATCGTCTCGCACCGATGGGGGGCTATGTAGCAGAGGAGCAGCACGATGTACGCGATCGACGTGATCTTGCGGGCCTTGTCCGACATTGTTGATTGCATTGCGTCTGTCATCTGAAACGAAACAAGAAGGGGGTGGATGGGGTTAGATTCAATAAAACACGGAAATCTCTACAAAAGGGGGTGGGGGTGGGGGTGGGTAGAGCAAGGGATGAAAGTTCACATATTGGCCCGAATTGTTGTCACGACATGGCGGCGAATGAGCCGCGGCTGAAAGGACCCGCGCGCGCTGCCGACGACGACGCCTTCGAACTTCATAATTCATCTCGACACATATTCGCCTCCACCGCCACCGCCACCGCCACCTCCCCACCCCCACCAGAGCCCCTGCGTGACATCAAACGAAATCAAATTGCACAGCACAACCCGCAAAAGGCGAAGAGGCCGACGGATGAGAACGAAGGACGCGCACGCACAGGCAATGAGGATAAATTGTGACTGTCCTGGGACAACGCAAGGAGACCTTCCTCTGTCTTTGCCGCGAATGAAAATGACATCAAACGCACACACATGACGGGGTGGCGGAGCGCGGCGGGGGCTCGTGTGTGTGTGTGTGGGAAAGCCAGTGAAGCAGAGAGAATAAGCCAACAGAGGGAACAAGAAAAAAAAAACCAAGAGAAGTGCTTTACCCTTGGCAGCCGCCGAGATTGGAGACGGTTGTGTATGCTGAGGACATAAATCATTTGCACGAGAAAATGAGCAAACTGCCGGAGCTGCCGGCTGCCTGAATATCATCCACTGGCGGTGGAGGGCGGTGGAGGGTGGTGGAGCTGTGGGCTAAGGGGTGGTATGTGATTTGTGATTTTTTTTTTTTTTTTTGCTGAGCTAACCAGCCTCCGCTGGTGGAGTGGAGTTGTGAATTAGGGTTCAGTCAACCTTGAAGTTCATGTCCGCCGGCGGTGGTGGGGGTGGTTGAGGGGCTGGGGAATGGGGGATTCGTGGAGGTGAGGGCTGCCTCGGAAGTGACGTGACGGCAGGCATGTGGTGGATGGGGACCGCGAGGTTGACTTTAATTTTTTTTTTTTTTCAGGAAAAGGAAACCAGGTGTCGTGTCACTCAAGGACTCGAGGGAGGAAAAGGAACGCAGGAAAGATATATTTAAGCGCCCGAGATTGCACTCCTAATGAAGACACACAGTCGTAGCGAAAGTGTCGAGACATTCTGCCCACCAACTGCTCCCACCTCTCACAGGCACAGCTCCCAAACCTCACCATGTTCCAGAACATCATCAAGGCTGTTGGGTTGCACGGAAAGCAGAATTCCGTATAAAGTCAGGATGAAGAGTATCCAGTCCGACGGAGTCGTCTCGCGACGGCACATTGAAGGGGTTGCAGAGGACACGTGTCTGTCAATTGGCCAAGTTTTGAGTCCGATGTTGTGACGACATCAGCAGATGAAAGAAACCACGGACCAGCAAGGACGAGTCGGGCCACGGGCTATGGTCACCGTCCAGAGGATAGCCCAGTGAGCATGAACCACGGGGAACGACGAGTACAAAGACATCCATTCTCGGCTCACATGGACCAGTGCCACTGACTAGAACCCCCCTCGGCGACGACTACGACCAGATGGCAGATGCAAGAGAGCCTTACCACGGATGAGGACAAAGCTGAAGCCTTCGGCACACACTTTGACGGGAACTGCAAGGAGCTGTGTGCGATAGGAGTCTCTACGATAACCAATCTGCCAAGCAACAACCGACCAGCACATCAGTTGGCCCACCGAGCAGCGCCGAGCCGAAACCCCACATCATTGGACCGAGAAAAACGCCAAGTCCCCGCAGACGAACAGTTGACAGACTCAACTCCGCGTCCATTGGGACATCCCTCGCCCTCGCGTCAATTTCGACGCTACACACATCCCACCCCGTGCACCATTCCCGATCCATCCTGGCACCCCACATCATAGCACTCGTCCCTTTTGCCGAGCAAATCGCTTCACAAACCGTCGCATCTTCAAAAGCAGAGCTTCTCACACACCACCCCCGTCGCTCGTGTCGCAAGACCCCTCCTTATCCTTATCCCTTTCCACCCTTGCACCCCGTGCCCTTAGACTCGCCCCCATCGGCGAGAAGTTCGCTTCGCAAGGTTGTCCAACCTCGAGCCAAAAACGCTGCTTTTTCTCGGCGACCCCAGTGCGGTTCCGGTTGGCCGCATTTTCCCCCGTGAAATGTGCCAGTTTTCCAAAAATCGATTTTGGAACCGAATTTTCGTCCCGAAACTCCGGGCTGGCCTGGGAGGGCGTGGGTGCACCTGATCGCATCCAAAAATTCCGTGGGAATTCGCGAAATTCGAGGTTTTTCTATTTTCGTGACGTGGGCGGCACCGGTCCACCGGGCTCACGTTCAAATGGAGACGATTCACCAGGCGCTCAGCAGCGGCAGCCAGCAGTTTCGCGGAGCAAATTCATCGGTCGGTCGGCGCACGTTGCCTGTGGGCTTCACTCTGCCCACCCCCCGGTCTGTCAATTCGGTTGACAGGTGTCGAACGCAACCTGTTGCCACTAGGACGTCACGTTAAAATGCACGGTATTCACCCGGCGCCCAGGAGCAACTGCAAGTGGTTCGCAGTGGAATTCAGCGGCGACACTGGGGCATGGGAACGTTAGTGAAAGTGCTTTCATTTCTGGGAACTACATGTGGGGGCACGTCGCTGCGAGACAGGAATGAGGGACTTGCTGTCACAGTGCATTCAGGACGGAGCTCCCGGTCGATGGTGGATGGTGGCTGGTGGCTGACTATCCGAGAAGTTAATCTGCCTTGATGACAGCGACCACAATAGGGATTATCGCACGAGATGACAGCGAATGCCGGATCTAAGTACATTCCCGTACTTGTCAGCGCTCTCGTCGTCCTCATCGTTCATCGGGATGTCAGTCGCACCCGCCGGGGTCGGTCCGTGCGGTCGCCTGCGCTTTTGTTTCGTCACACTGCGACCGTCAACGGCGCCGTGCCCGATGATTGCTTTCGTTATTGAAGTGCAGCGTGTGTGGGGCTTGGTTTCTTCTTCTTTTTTTTTGTTTGTCATCATCCCACTCACTCACTGCATTCTGCCTGACGTCGCGACCCCCGTGCGGACGTCCACTCCTCACCATTGCCTGGCGCACAGCCTCCATCGTCGTTCTGCCGTCTCATTTCCGGTCAGCCATCAGGACACACGAGAAGAAAAATTCCCCCCGCAGCCACATGTGTGTGCTTTATCAATCGGAATATGGATAACCTTCGGTCCACCTTCAGCGCATTCGTCGTCGTTTCCACCGGATGCTCGTAAATTTTGGCCGACGACTTCCTTCGTCCTTCTGCTCTGCGTCGTACACACACACACACACCGTACCGACGTTAATCTTCCACGCTCATGAACTATGGATTAGGCAGCAACGACCACGACGACGACGACGACAAGGATGGCGATTGTGCCTGTCGGGCTGGATTGGATTTTATGAAAGTCCAATTTGCCGAGATGTTCGGCCATCATTCGAATGGTAATTTCCGCCACGAGTGGGAGCGGGCCAGTGTGCGGAGTCAGAGCCCACAGATGCGTGAGGTTTTAGCATGCATCGGTGCAGACTGCAGACGGCCTCATCGCCGAAGGCTGAGTGACGGGCTTGTGACGAGCTCGGTCTCCCGATGGTCTCCCGATGGTCTCGCGACGATCTCGGGCAGCCATCCATCCGAGCCCGGCCAGACCGCTGAGTTTGTTCACTCAATTAGGGAGCAACTGTTCTGCCAGGGGGCGGGGATTCGGATTCGTGACACACTCCGCAGAGGATCCAATTACTTCAATCGGATAAGCGCGACAATTTCAGTGAACGCTTTGAATTTGTTTCGATTGTGATTCGATTATATTTACATCCACCCCCGCAGCAACCGCCCGGCCCGGCCGCCCCCCTCTGGGACTCGGTTATTTTTGCTGGTCACCTCGGCGGGAGTGTCGTTAGGCTTAATTTGGTGTTGCGTCGCTGTGCTTCGCATGATTACACACTGGGTTCCAGGCCAGCCACCCGACACGCCGCTCGGCAGGCGGATGAAGTGAGAGGCAAACAAAAAACCGAACGAACGATACACCCTTTGTGCCCGCGCGCACCCACTCGGGCGGACAATTCGATTCCAATCACGTAATCCGTGGAATCTTCAATTCGTGAATCTCGACACTGGCACCGTCAGATTTCGGGCGTATTTCGCACGCAAGCGGCAAGCAATTGTGCTAAATCGAAATTGGGACGCAATGCGATGCGGGTGAGGGGGCGGGACGGGCGTCGGGGGGAGACCGTCTAAATCCCGCTCGTTCAGCAGCGATGGGGCGGCGTAAGCAATTTAGGCTGGCTTTCAAAGCAGGCAGCTCAGTTGGGTGACGCGCTGAGGCACGGCCGAGGCACCAAAGGACGGCCGAGGGACCAGAGGACAGCCGAGGTACCAGAGGACGCCCGAGGCACCAGAGGACGGCCGAGGCACCAGAGGACGGCCGAGGCACCAGAGGACGGCCGAGGCACCAGAGGACGGCCGAGGCACCAGAGGACGGCCGAGGCACCAGAGGACGGCCGAGGCACCAGAGGACGGCCGAGGCACCAGAGGACAGCCGAGGCTCTAGAAGACGGCAGAGGCACTAGAAGACGGCCGAGGCACCAGAGGACGGCCGAGGCACCAGAGGACGGCCGAGGCACCAGAGGACGGCCGAGGCACCAGAGGACAGCCGAGGCAGCAGAGGACGGCCGAGGCAGCAGAGGACGGCCGAGGCACTAGAAGATGGCCGAGGCACCAGAGGACGGCCAAGGCACTAGAAGACGGCCGAGGCACCAGAGGACGGCCGAGGCAGCAGAGGACGGCCGAGGCACCAGAAGACGGCCGAGGCAGCAGAGGACAGCCGAGGCATCAGAGGACGGCCGAGGCACTAGAAGACGGCCGAGGCACCAGAGGACAGCCGATGCACCAGAGGACGGCCGAGGGACCAGAGGCCGGCCGAGGCACCAGAGGACGGCCGAGGCACCAGAGGACAGCCGAGGTACTAGAGGACGGCCGAGGCACAAGAGGACGGCCGAGGCACCAGAGGACAGCCGAGGCACCAGAGGACGGCCGGGGCACCAGAGGACGGCCGGGGCACCAGAGGACAGCCGAGGTACTAGAGGACGGTCGAGGCACCAGAGGACGGCCGAGGCACTAGAGGACGGCCGAGGCACCAGAGGACGGCCGAGGCACAAGGAGACGGCCGAGGCACTAGAGGACGGCCGAGGCACAAGAGGACGGCCGAGGCACTAGAAGACGGCCGAGGCACCAGAGGACGGTCGAGGCACTAGAAGACGGCCGAGGCACCAGAGGACGGCCGAGGCACCAGAGGACTGCCGAGGCACAAGAGGACGGCCGAGGCAGCAGAGGACGGCCGAGGCACCAGAGGACGGCCGAGGCACTAGAAGACGGCCGAGGCACAAGAGGACAATCAAGACACCAGAGGACGGCCGAGGACCGTCAAGGAGTCCCAACAAAGGAAGCCCAGTGCACAGCCACCCCTCAGAAGCACTCGCCTCCTTAACAGACCCCACTGCCACTGCCACTGCCACCGCCACTGCCACAGTCATTCAGCAAGAGCCACCGACTCCAGTTCATCGTGAATCCATGCACCGCCACCGTCCGGCGAAATAATTGACTCCACGCTGGTGTTCGGGTGAGTTAATGCAATTTGCATCCGCACCCGCACCCGCACCCGCACCAGCAACCGGGCAGCGGCAACGGCGCCCGCATCAGCATCGTCTGCTAATTAAATTAAAGAAGGAAAAAATCGGATACATTCCCGGGCAATATTCAATTTGAGGTATAAACTGGACGTCCGTTCCGTGGACACAAGCCCTTTTGTGTGAAGGCACGCTGCCAGGGGGTTGCAACGGATCCGCCGTCTGATGTCCGCTGTCCGTGCATCCCCATTCCGTCGCCGTCGCCGTCGCCCGTGGCGCACTGTAATCAATACGCGAACGAACGGAAAATACTCTTAATGCCATTAAAAGGCATTTCCCGTGCATCGTGCACATTCAACAGTTGAGCATCCTTTAGTTGCCATCATAACGCCGTCATCGACAACAGACAGCACGCTCGTTGTTGTCGCTGCCGTCGTCGATGTCGACTTCGGGCGGCACTCGGCCATCGGAAGTGTGCTTGATTAATTAATCATAAAATTACTCAAGAACGGTATCAATTTCTGAGATTCCCTCCCCCCCGCCTGGTGCCCACCGCCCGCTGACAAGGATCGTTCATTTTTTGATGCAATTACTGAGACCGTTCACAACAAGGGACTCGACTCAGCGCGGAATGCATGCAACAAGGGGCTTTTGTTGCCGCTGCGAGGATGCCGCTCCCGATGCCGCTCCCGATGCCGCAGCCGATGCCGTTGCTGGCCCCCCTTTGCTCGGGGGACGGAAGCATTTGCCTTTGCGTCTTGTTTGTTTGATGAACACTCATATTGTGTGTACGCAAGCATATTACATTCCCCCTCCCCCACTCGGCAGTTGTGAGCATTTTTTGTGTATTCGCGGATTTAATTTGACTGGCACACAACGCAGAGCCTAATTGCATTCGCCGTGGGATGTAAATACGCCCGGTAGGCGCGCCGCGCCCGCCGAGCACCGCACACCGCACACCGGGCTCGCGTGCTTCAACCTTTATCCCTCTCCGTCATTGTGTAATTTGCAGTCAGATATGAAGTTTAATTCCGTCAACATGTTGTTTTCCGTTTCCGTGCTGGTTCCTGTGCGCGGCGGCGGGGGCGCGTGTGTGTCTCTCTGTTTGCCGGTATTATCCGTGTTCGCTGTTGCGTGCGGAGTGGGGTGCAATTAGACGCAGTTGTCAATGCCGGCGGCGGATCTGTCGTGTGTGGCAGTGGGTGGGTGGTGGGTGGGTTGTCTTCGGCTGGAGCAGCGATTGGGCTTGTGGAACGTGTGCGTTGGGGAGGCTGCCGCACGTGCTGCTGACCGGGAGTCTCTGGTGATCGTGGATCTTGCGTGGATCGTGGATCGTGGGGTGCTGCTGGAACCTTTGTTTGTTGGATCCAGTGCGTCTGCTAGTCCCTCTGTCTGCCTTGGATCCACTGCGTCTGCTGGTCCCTCTGTCTGCCTTGGGTCCACTGCTCCTGGTGGTCCCTCTGTCTCTCGTGGATCCACTGCGTCTGCTGGTCCCTCTGTCTGCCTTGGGTCCACTGCTCCTGGTGGTCCCTCTGTCTCTCGTGGATCCACTGCGTCTGCTGGTCCCTCTGTCTGCCTTGGGTCCACTGCTCCTGGTGGTCCCTCTGTCTCTCGTGGACCCACTGCGTCTGCTTGTCCCTCTGTCTGCCTTGGGTCCACTGCTCCTGGTGGTTCCTCTGTCTCTCGTGGATCCACTGCGTCTGCTGGTCCCTCTGTCTCTCGTGGATCCACTGCGTCTGCTGGTCCCTCTGTCTGCCTTGGGTCCACTGCTCCTGGTGGTCCCTCTGTCTCTCGTGGATCCACTGCGACTGCTGGTCCCTCTGTCTGCCTTAGGTCCACTGCTCCTGGTGGTCCCTCTGTCTCTCGTGGATCCACTGCGTCTGCTGGTCCCTCTGTCTGCCTTGGGTCCACTGCTCCTGGTGGTCCCTCTGTCTCTCGTGGACCCACTGCGTCTGCTGGTCCCTCTGTCTGCCTTGGGTCCACTGCTCCTGGTGGTCCCTCTGTCTCTCGTGGATCCACTGCTCCTGATGGTCCCTCTGTCTCTCGTGGACCCACTGCTCCTGGTGGTCCCTCTGTCTCTCGTGGATCCACTGCTCCTGGTGGTCCCTCTGTCTCTCGTGGATCCACTGCGACTGCTGGTCCCTCTGTCTGCCTTGGAACCACTGCTCCTGGTGGTCCCTCTGTCTGCCTTGGATCCACTGCTCCTTGTGGTCCCTCCGTCTCTCGTGGACCCACTTCAGTGGTCTCTCCCCCCGCCTGACCATGGCGCCCGTAGTTTGCTTGGGATTTTCCGTGTCGGGAAATTCTCGCATCTCTGCTGGTCTCAGAGCGGTTCTCCGGCCGCTCCGGCCGCTCCGGCCGCTCCGGCCGCTCCGGCCGCTCCGGCACAATTTCCCCTACAATTTGCAGAAGAAACGGTCCGCCGTCGGCGAACTCTAAGCCCCCTTGATCCGTCCGTTGCCTCCACTCCGCCCCTTGTCGACCCAGCGCCGCCGGCTAGCTGCAATCCGTCCCGACTTCCGCTCGATTTCAAAGCAATTTCCTCGTCTAATCCCATTCCTCGGTCGACCCTCGGACCCCGAGCAGGAATAACGGTCGTAAAATTTGAATCGCCCCCCAGTTTGCCGAGAATTTCCCCTTCTCGCCACGGCACAGCCGCTCCCGCAGAGAGTGAAGAGCTTATCTGGAAAAATAAACCAGCAACATCGGAGCGCAACTCGCACCACCACCACTGGCGCACAGGCCTCCGTGGTGGCGTGCAGATTCTTGAGGGCGCCCCCGTCGTCGGCAACGCTTCCAACTTCCAACACCTTCCAGCGCCACCGGCTCCTGCTGTGTGCTGTGTGCCGTGTGCTGTGTGCTCGGCTGTTATCTAATCGCAGTCACGTCGGGTGCTGAGCTCTGGGTTATGTCACATCCATCGGCTGGGTGATTAGGGAAGTTTATTTCCTGGCGAGAGAGCGAGAGTGAGCGCGAGCGTGGGAAATTTTCTGAGGTCTGAGAGCCAGTGAGGGGAACCTCTCGACGGGAGAGGGCCCACGGCCACGATGCGGGAGGAATCTGCTGCTTTTGGCGCCCTTGCCATCATCCTTGAAGATGTTGCCGAAGATGGTAGCTGCTGCTGGCTCGGTGCTACGGTCTTGGGCTGGCACACTTCTTCTCGCTTCGCTTCCCCTCTTTTCACTCTCGTTCGCTCGCACTCTCCGCGAGCACTGGCGGATGGTGCGAATTGCTTGGCTCAGCATCCATGGAATTTTCGTGGTTCGTGCACCGATGCCGAGGATGGCCAAGGCTGGGCTACACCCTCTCTGGCGTGCCATTAAAAGCCGTTTAGCAATGCTTTACTGCATCATTTCACTCTCAGTTCGGCACCAGCCGCCCCCCTTCGCCCGGGTGGCGGTGGCGGTTGCGGCGGCAGCGGCGGCGGTTATTGATGCAATTTGAACTTTGGCATGCGAATGAATTATGACTTGAGGGTGGTCCGGGGAGTGGACTGGATTTGTTTGCTTCCCTCGAAGGTGATTGTGTTCTCCAATCGACTAGGTGGCGCCGAAATGTTGCCCCGCGGCGGAAGGGGTTGAAGAGAGAGCGGATGGGCTGGTGGTGGAGGACGTGGATTTGGCGGGCAGCCGAGAGGGATGCTGAGGGGGTGTCAGGTTGTTGGCGACCCTCTGGTTGTAAGACTGTAGGCCATGGCATGGGGTAGCGTAGACTTTCATCAAGATTGCTGTTAGTTGGGCGGTGCTATGGGGGGGGCCTCTGATCCTTGAACGAGATTTCAAAGAACGACGTTGATGAAGGCCTTTGAGAGCGCGTCGGCTGTTCTAGTGGCAACAGTGTGTCCGTGTCGTGACGACGAGAGCAGTGGGGGCCATAAATGTGACAAGGTCGATAAGAACGCGACGAGGTCCACCAGAGCGGCAAGGGCCACAGGAACGTGGCAAGGTCCACAAGCGCGGCAAAGTCGATGAGGCGGCGACAGTCTTTAAGCGCGGCAAGGGCCACAGGCCCGTGGCAAGGTCCACAAGCGCGGCAAAGTCGATGAGGCGGCGACAGTCTTTAAGCGCGGCAAGGGCCACAGGCCCGTGGCAAGGTCCACAAGCGCGGCAAAGGCCACAAGCCCGTGACAAGGTCCACAAGCGCGACAAAGTCGATGAGGCGGCGACAGTCTTTAAGCGCGGCAAGGGCCACAGGCCCGTGGCAAGGTCCACAAGCGCGGCAAAGTCGATGAGGCGGCGACAGTCTTTAAGCGCGGCAAGGGCCACAGGCCCGTGGCAAGGTCCACAAGCGCGACAAAGTCGATGAGGCGGCGACAGTCTTTAAGCGCGGCAAGGGCCACAGGCCCGTGGCAAGGTCCACAAGCGCGGCAAAGTCGATGAGGCGGCGACAGTCTTTAAGCGCGGCAAGGGCCACAGGCCCGTGGCAAGGTCCACAAGCGCGGCAAAGGCCACAAGCCCGTGACAAGGTCCACAAGCGCGACAAAGTCGATGAGGCGGCGACAGTCTTTAAGCGCGGCAAGGGCCACAGGCCCGTGGCAAGGTCCACAAGTAAGACAAGGTCCACAAGCGCGGCAGGGGACACAAGCCCGTGACAAGGTCCACACGCGCGGCAAAGTCGATGAGGCGGCGACCGTCTTTAAGCGCGGCAAGGGCCACAGGCGCCACAAAGTCGATGTGCCCCCGTCAAAGTCCACAAGCGTGGCAGGGGACATTCGCGACAAAGTCGACAAGCGCGGCTAAGGCCCGAGGTCAGCGTCAGTGCCCGAATGCACGACAAGGTCCATTAGAGTGCGACGAAGTCCACACCCGAGACAAGTTCTAGCACCGCGCGACAATGTCCGTGTAAACGGTGCAAGGAAGCGTGTGCTAAGCCCTTAGCATCGCGAAGAGATTCCCGACCAGTCGAGTTGATTGAAGAAAAAACCCCTACCGCCCCACGCTTGGTGTTGACGTGCACTCAACTGTCCTCCTCTCCCTGACCTTCCCCAGATTCCATCGCATGTCCTCGAGCCCATCGAGGCGCGTTGTTTACGCTTCAACTCAGTGTCATGGAAACAAAGGCAAAAAAAAAAAAAAATCCAAGCACAAGCCGATGTCCGATGTCCGAACGTGGCAAGTGAACCGCAATAATCCATTAAGTGTGTCTCTGAGGGACACTCAATTATCGTTTCCTCTTATTATTTTTGTGTTGATGCCTTTGCACGCTTCACCGGACTGCAAAACAACTCCTACACACAAGATTCCGTTGCCGTAAGGTGAAAAACAAAAAACAACAAATTTCTGACCCCCATTGTCAAGTAAATCCCATGCCCAGCGCCCGAACAACGCCCCCACCCCCCGGGTGCAATCATAAACAATATGACATCGAAAACAACCACCAACACCAGTCGAAAACAGGACGCGTCGCATTCCAAGCTCTGTTGTTTTCTCTTCGCAGCCTTCTCATTGTGCCCCATCTCGCCCTTGTCCTGCATCACATGTTGTCCGTGAGGGGGTGGTGGATGGGGGTGGATAGAAGAATTCCAAGAATGTACCTTCTTTTCAGTGTTTTTTTTGTTTTGTTTTGTTTGTTTGCCCCCAATCCAGCAAGCCCCACAGACTGTCGTGTTAAATTTTATTTCACACCATTCATCCCGCTGTGGATGCTGCCTTTGGTGTATGTGAGAGAATAAGGGCACCAGCAACAGCAGGCGGCCGCCGACGCAGTACCTGAAGGGATGAAGTAGTCGCATCCCTTCCGACCGAAACGAAAAACGAGGAATGATTGATAATGCCCCGAATAAAGACTTTAAATGAAAACACTTTGTTTCAGTCAATCGGTCTCTTGCTGGACTCCGTCGGTCCGTGCCCGTGCCCGTGTCCCTGTCCGTGCGCCGGCCCGTTGTGACGACGCGCGCGGAGGAGGCGGATGCTGATGATGGCGGCACGGGATGTCATGGCCCGTGTAAATAAAATCAAATTAGGATCGTTGTTCGGGCCGCAATGGTGGCCCACCCATCGACCCTCATTCAGGCACTAATTGGATTTCATTTTGGATTTAATTTGTTCCCTTTACATTTATCGAACGCGATAATGCGCGTGAGGAGCACGTGAGAAGCACGTGAGAAGCGCGTCCAAACGACTAGACGGACGTTGAAGTGCTCGTTCAGCGCTCGAAGTCCACTTGGGAAGGTGTTGACTGAAAATACCAAAGTACCACGCTCGACAGTTATTGATGTACCCACGGCGGCAAGGCAGAGCTGAGCCACAACCCGAAGAAATGATGAAGAGAGAGAGGGAGGGAGGGTGAGAAGGGGACTCAGCCAGTAGAGACATTTCCACATCCGGCAATCTGTAGCCAGCCATAAGCGTAAGCTACATTTATGAAGCGGAATTCATGGGGGCCAGGACAGCGATTTTGAAGGAAAAAAAAAACAATCCGGTTCGCCACATCCTTCAACACATCCTTCACCCTCTTCCATTGCCACCCTCCTCCCCAGCCCTTTAAGTTCGCAACAAATCGCCATCGCCATCGTCTTCATCGTCGTCGTCGTCGTCGTCGCGACCGAGAAGGGAGGAAACCAACAACCGCCACAAGCGCCATAGAAAATAACAAGAAATGATCTCCTCTGAGCACTTTTCGGTGTCCCTCTCTCTCTCTCTCACCCTCTCACTCTCTCTCTCTCGGCCTTGTTCACCCTTAACAGTTGTTGGGGCTCCTTCACTTGGCACATCACAATCCCCGGCGAGTTATAATTTTAATTTTATACTCAACCGTGTGCACAAACGGTTTTTTCGGTAGCACCAACCCCCCAACCCGTCCACCCGACCACCCGCCCAAAACCACCCCATCGCGCGTACAATTTTGTGTTGGATTCTTCGTTTTTCTTTTCATGGCGATAAAGTTAAGGATGAGCACTTGGCTGTATCACTGTGGTGAAACTAGAAAGACGACCGGATACACAGCATCCCGACGGAGCAGGGGGATGGACGGAGATTTTCTTTTTCTCCCCGCCCGGGTGGTGGTGCTCGAAGAGAGAAGAGGAATTCATAAAATACTGATTACTTAGCAGCAATTCCTTGTGATACCTTGTGATACCCAACCAAGGGCGATGACGGGCTGATGGCGGAGGGCTGGGCGGTTATGCTGAGGCAAGGGTGAGCCACCATAGAGCTCATCATTTATGAGGGAACGCTATTAATATGTTCGATTCGATCGCGCGCACTGCAGAGGGGATGGATTTATTTGTCTTTTCTCATGATTGTTTCGCCGCGGCCGCCCGCCACCGATGGATCCTTTCGATGACGCGCCAAGGACACCGCGAGTACCGCAACCACGACCGCCACCATCACCACCAAGACCACGGCGATGACGACAACGACAAAGGGAACAGTCACGATGGTGGTTAGTTAAGTGGGTGGATGGGTGGATTGGTGAATGCCCTCCCATCGGCTAGAGAGTCATTTGTACAAATCATGCTTTTCCGACTTTCCGGTATCGGCAATATTTGGTTTTTGCGAAAACTTTTTAACTTGATTAGGCATAGTTTTGCGTTTGCTTCGCCTGTCAATGGAGGGAATGATGATGACAAGGCTGTGTAGCGCACCACCATCGACTGAGGCAACAAATTGACTGTCGGTCGGTAATAAATTGATTTTGTGAAACTTCAACGAGCCAACGGTTGGCGCTTCACTCGATTGATGAATAATTGAAGTTACAACGCGCGCGGATGCACGACTGTGGGCAAAGGACGACCAATACCATTGGATCCCCTGCATCGGCACAAGAGGCAGCGTGGAAACTGTTGTGACCGAGAATTTTGTTTAATTTTCAGACGAAGCGACCACTATCATCTTATGTAAGCAGCTTCCTTTTTTTTTGGGGAGGGGGGGAGGGGGAGGGGGTGTTCATGTCCTCCTCCTCCCGTCGCCGTCGAGTACCGAAATTTATTGATTTTCTCCCTTGCCGATGTTGGGTCTTGTTGAATGAACCGCACTCTGTTCCACTTTTTGGCTGCCTCATGATGGTCCATCCTCCCTCCCCCTCCCCCCCACCCCTTTGACCCAGCACCACCACTCGACCGTGACCAGAAGTTATTAAGAAATTCTGACACACACACCCACACCCACCCACACAGTGGAATTGATGTGAGATGACAAGCAGTCAGCCCAGTCAACCAGGACCAGGGGATCCTTTCTCTCCGTCTCTCTGTGTGTGTGTGTGTGTGTGAAGGGTCGACAGGACCTTCCGAGAAAAAAAAAAAAAATCACACAAACCGGGCCCCTCGAATGTATTTAATTCTCTTGCATCAAAAATGCTTCATTCCTCAAAGGGAGAGGGTCGTCTCCTCTGGGTAATGCTCCAGTGGGGCAGGCTCACTGCACAACCAGCAGTCGCCTTTGTTTGGCTTTGGCTTTGGCTTTGACTTTGCCTCTGCTGGCCTTCGTTACGATGTCGCCTCTCACTCTCTGCCGCTCGGTAGGTGGGTCAAAAGCCAATTCAAGTCAATTCAGGGCACTTTTTGGTCTCTCCTAACAATCATTTTTCTTTTCGCCACCATCCCTCCATCCGTCCACCAGGGAACTTCTATGGTTGCCTCCTCCTCCTCCCGCCCCCCATCATCCCCACTCGAGGACGAGGAAAAGCTAATGATTTAATGACTCGACGTTATGACGCTCGTTCGCACAGATACACACACACACAGCCATCCAGACGGCGTGTTGGACGTGTCCCATGCCAGTGGCACTTCAAACTGTTGATAGTTCACCATTTTCACTTTCATCCGTGGGCACCGAGTGAACTTCAATCGATTCCAGGTGACACACAAACACACAGACAGCTGGATCCTGTGCAGCGAACCGTGAAAGAGCACCACCCGGCCACATGATGCTCGCTTTCGAGCCGTGCCGAGCACTCTATTAGGGATATGCATAAATTGCTGTGGGGGCGCACAACGGCGACGACGATGCAACAATGTTTCAACCTTTTCACTCTCCCCCTCCATCCACCCTCCATCAACCCTCTGCCCCCGGAACAAGGGTCTCAGTTACTTCATCCATTACGATGCTGCCGGTTGCTTGGTGCACCTCGTGCGCTGGCCCTTTTGAATCGTGACACGAGTGCGTTTCAGAGTGTTGATTGAGACTTTAACACGCTCCCAGTTGTAGCTACACACACACACGCACACCAACTAAAAACGAAACCAGAACACAAACAACGAACTAGAACAAACATTTGTGAAGCGTATTTAAAGCGTTAAGTCTTGTACACTTGAGGGAAAGGTGCACTCGGTTGATTTTATCTCATTACCAATTCCCCCATTTTTGAGCCAAGCTCAGTGTGTGTGGATCTACAAATGTGCCAACTAAAGGGGGAGCGAAATATATCTACAGCGGGTGAGTGATGGATGATGGTTGGTGTGATGCGGATGGGGTGGGTGAGGGAGCGAGTTTCGTTGACATGATTGCCTGGCTAGAGGTCTGCGGAAGCACGTTTGCTTCGCCGTTTTCGAGATAGGGATGAGATTCAAAAAAAAAAAAAAAAAAAATACACTACTTCCGGTCATGCATCCGATGGGATGGGCTAGCCAGTGAGAAACTGCGAGGGTGATTGCTACAAGGAGGGAAGGCTGCGGCTACTGGCTTGGATGCGGATCCGTTGTTCAGCGAGCGCCTCATAACAATGTCCATTGCATAGTGAGGCATGTCAGTTTTGCCTTCACTGGGACTCAAACCTGGGACCCCGTTGACCAAGGGCAGGCACTCAACCAATCGCGCCATCTAGCGATGAACCAATGAACCACTCATGCGGTCGCAGCGATTGTAATTGACTAGAGGAAAGCCGGTGAACTTTAGCCGCCTGAGTGTGATTTCGAGGACCATCGTTCACAAGGAGCCTTCATCGAGGATAAAGGGACCATCAGGTGAGCTCCTCTACGATTCCAAAAACGATGGACGGGCTTGGGCATGACCCCCTGCGGAAGGTAGGTTCGAAGCCATTGCATGCTCGGCCTACTCATCGGACTGCAGGACATCCGCGACTGCTCTGGCAGAAGAGGGTCAACAAATGCTCATCGGCTGTGACGCCAGTGCCCATCACTCAGCCTTGTGGAGCTCCATTATAATCAATAAGTCCCAGGGCCCAGGAACCTCAACCTGACTGACAGCCACGCCATGGCTGAGGACTCCAAAGAAGCACCCTTGCTTGCTCAAAACAGACGTGAAAAAGGCTGAGCGCTAAAAATTGCCGCGATATTGTAAACCAAACCATTTGAGGTGACTTTCAACCTTGACCTTGCCCCCCCTTGACTCCTGTGCAAACAGAACCCAAAGCGAAGACAAATTGACTCGTCGTCACATTTCAATAGGCTACCGAACAAGCCACCTCACATCCGAGAGCACTTCCAGGAATTCCCATTGATGAGCAGATTGCAACACAATGCAACACACCCGCACACACGGCAGGGGGCTGTGCCAACCCCTCACTGCACCCCGGTGACGATAAACTCAACTAAACTTGGCACTAATTACCCTTTTGTCGAGCAGGTTAACACTTGTTATCGCGCGCTCTCCCTCTGTGCGTTGAGTGGCTCTTGTTTCAAGTCCCCGGTTGATGGGGGCGAGTCACTCTGCCCGCAGAGGACTGACGAGCAATAACCTCCCACCTCCTCCCACCCCCACCCAACCACCCCCTTTTGGTGAATCTTAATCAAGCAAATTCCTTTATCAGAAAATCCTTTCAAAAGTCCAGATGAACCGCCCCAGCTCGACAAGGATAGGCCGTTGGTCATTTTGTTTGCACTCGACTTCCTCCTCCACACCACTGGCTTCCGCCGATGTGGTCCGTCATCATCGGCTGGGCCTCTGCCGGTGCTCTTGTGTGCCCTGGCATGGTGGGAAAAACACCGAGTGTGTGTGCATAATGTAAACATGCGGACGACTTTGACTCTGCTCCAGTGAGATGCTGAAGAGCCAAACAAAGCAGAACACAGCAAAAAAACAAAAAAAAAGAAAAGCGCGCAGAGATGCGCTCACAGATTCAGAAGCCTCCGTCATTCAGGACGTTGTCAGAATGGCAAAAGTGTGCTCTCCTCTTGTTGCCGTTGCCGTTGCCGTTGCCGGTGGCAGATTTGCTTCTGCTGTTGCTGCTCCTGCCGTTGATGTGCCCTCGTCGTCGTCAGTGCTTTGCGTTGCTTATGCATAAATGGTTGCTCTTTTGTGGCATTTTTGGTTTCATTTTAGCCTCCTCGCTGCTCGCTCTTCGGCCCCCTTCATGCATATGCATGCATGCATGGTGCATCATTAAAATTCAAGATTCTACCCGACTACCCGACTACCCGACTACGCGACCCACTCGCAGCGCTCGCTCTGAGTGGTTGGCTGTTTTGTTACCCTTTGACTGGAGAGTCCCCGCACGGGCACCCGGACAGATGTTTGCTCATCTCGCTCCATCAGTCATCGCGGTGCGCTTAGGTGCGACAGAGAAATAATTAATTTTAAAAGTTTTCACCACCGCCACGGACACCCTCTTTCACCCTCCCCACCCCCCCCCCCCCCCCACCCCCCCACCAGGGATCAGGTCACAGCCCGGCACATCGTTAAAGTGCAAATTTCTGCTCATTTTGCTGAAGCGACGATGTTCAATATCTGCCCCGACACTCTTGAAGGTCTCTTCGAAGATTCCCTCGTGAAGGAGCGTGAAGGAGGGCGGAGCAGGATGAAGATGATGGACCCTCCGGGCCACGTGGAGTCTCTCGTTCATCATCGTCATCATCGCGACCATTTCAGGTGACCGGGCATCGAGTGGCAGAGCTGCTGGGTTTATGGCACGAAAACGATTTGCAAATAGCGCTCCCACACCACATTTGTTGCATCTGCAGAGGCTTCGTTTTGAGAGAGGAATCGTTTCGGTTTCGGTTTCGGTTTCGGTTTCGGTTTCGGTCTCATAATTACCGCAGGGGGCAACTGGGAATAAAAGGGATACCCTTTTTGGAGGGAAAACCGAAACCGAAAAACCGAGCAGAAGCCCACCCCCTTGCCGCGTCGATATTTCAAGATAAAGACTCGATGATTTTCGGGGTTGCGGCTGGAGGGAGTTGATTACTTTTTACGGACATTTTTGGATCCCAAGGGTTCGCGGACAAAGCGGCTCGCAAATGAGAAAAGCAATTGGAAAACCATTTTCCACCCTCCCCCCAGTCTCATCGGCAGTCACTCAAGAGGAAATTTAAAACCAACCCGATGTCGAATTAAAGCCATCATCCAACTGCATGCACTGCACACACGCACACTTGAGCTAATGGAGCGAAATCTCAGACAATGCACAAAGGCAAGCGGTTTGAACAAAAGCCAGAGCGATTAGGACCACCCCACCCGCCCACAGATTACACATGCACTCTGGCAAAGCGCACCCTAAGAAGGATCCACTCGGCAGAGCAGTCGAACGGAAGAAATGCCAGTCCATGAAACAACACCCATCCAATCGCATTAATTCCCCTCATTCACCAGTCGATTGCCGGCAGTAACTAGTGGCAGCCCGTCCGCCTGGCGGACGTGTGTTTAACGACGGCGCGACACCCACAATGGACTTGAGTACCTGTGAGAATTACTGTCACACATTCGTCGTCATCTGTTGAGTGGCAGCGTTTATGTGGGAAGACGCCATCGGCAGTCAAACGATGCCATCAACTGATTTAACGCCCGACTGCAGTCGTCCGCAGTGTCCTTTGCCGTGCTTAGTGCATCCATTTGCAATTTTCCAATTAAGTGAAATCAATCGCAGGGACGAGGACACGCGCATCTCTCGCCGGGCACTCCGACAGGGGAACGGTGGAACACTGGCCTCTCGGCCAGAACCATCATCGAGCCCCCCATCGGACCGGACATTGCGGTCCATTCAAACAACAGTGAGTGCAGCAGTCAGCCTAGCTCGCCGCGCTCTTCAGCGGCTGCACGGGCACTAATTATCCGGCGATTTCCGGCTGCCGCCGGGGACGGCGGTTCATAATCTCGCATGTAACCCGCATCCCTTCATGCGCGTGCACTGGCGGTCAGCCATCCAGCTGGCCACCGAATGCACTCCACTCGAGGCGGACTTCTGTAATGCCCAGCTGATGGTTCGGTCGGTTGTCGGAAGAATAAGCCCCCAAGTGGCCAGTGCTGCCCCTGCTGCCCTGCTGATGACGCCACTGATTTCCGCCTCTGTGCGGAGCGTGGGCAAGTAAGAGCATCGGCTCGGATGCGAAATATTGACACCGTCCACCGAGGGGGATTATTAAATTTGCTAAATTTGAAAGGGTGTCCACCAGCAGAGGAGGGAACAAAAAAATCTCCGCTGCACGGGCGACCCCCTGTGTGTGCGCGGCGATACTCAATTTGAATTTGATTGCCCTTTTAGTAGCCTTTTACCGGGGCCCCCATGCCGTATGAAGGCCTTTAAATTAATTTGCGCTTCCATGCAATATTATGGCACTACTCCCCCACGGCCTCGCACTACAACAGCAACGCGCCGCCTCCCGAGCAGCCTCGATCCCACTTTAAGCGTGCGACGAAATGCAAGAAGTTTGCTCAAATTTAACGCGGTCCTGATGGTTAAACTCGCTTTGTCTGTTGTAGTGCAGCCCTCGTGGCTTCGTGGCTCACTTACTTCTCAACACCTGCTGCCATCCATCGATTCTAGGCAAGACCAGGCCGTCCACGATGACTTGGTATTTAGACAGACGCAGCATTCCTCCATCCAGCCCAGCTCTCACCAAAAACACGGGAAAATTTGCGGAAGAAATCAAGAGACTTCAATTTAGCACCCATTGTGAGCTTAATTCCTGACCCTGCTAGCGCCTTGGTCTGATCTGGACATCCTGAGCGAGCAAGAAGCACTTGATTTTGAACTGAGTCACACGCCACCGACCAGTGCGTTGTCATTCAGCTTCAAGAGAAGTGCTAAACTGCCTGAAATTAGTCAACTATGTTCCCAGCCACCCTGGCCAGCCCCTTGCACTCACATTGCTGATTCTCGCCATGAAAAAACCGCAAGCCCTCGCCAACATTCCCCCATTCACAGATCTCAAAAATGCCACCCCGTTGCATTTTTCTCATCCCTCCCAATTGAAACCTCTTAGTGAACACCAGTCCAGCCACTCGACATCGCCTCATTTTCGCATTTCTGCGTCGATTTCCTTCAAATTTTCGATGCAGACTTCGTGGTCCCCCTCCACACACTCCACTCCACCCATTTTTCACCCAAGAAACACTCAAAATTCCCCAAAAATCGATTTTCAAAAATTTGCACGCTCGCAGCGGAAAAAGTCGACTCGCCGGCTTCGCCAATTTACTGCATTTTTCGGGCGAAATCGTGCATTTTTTGGATTTTCCAAAAAACTGCGAATTTTTGAGTGCGGTTTTTTTTGTAAGCTTGCCTCAGGTGTCCCCTTGATAAATTCATCCACTTCGACCCATTGGCCGGGTGTTTTCGGGGAGAAATCAACGATTTTGTGCCACAATTCCACTCTCTGACGTCAGACTGGCCACGGCTGAGGGAGTGTCTCTTCGCTAAACGGGCGCTGTGGGCGGTGCTTAGTGGCAGTCGGAGTGTGACTTACTGTGGTGTGGCTGCGGTCCTAAAAGTCCCCGTCGCGGACCCTCGCCAGTGGCTGTCGTTGGGGACCGGGGAATGTGGCTGGGTCCTCGACTGCACTCCGTGTGAGTAAATGTCCACGTTTCTGTCTGAATTGCGGGGCTGTGGCCTTCCGGGTGGACTAGGACCTGGCTGGCAAGGAGCTACTGCTCGGGCTCTCCGTCCGAGTGGACGAACTCGCTCCAGAGCTGGTACGTCGCCTTGCTATCGTTGTGATCGTCTGTCCTCGTCGGTATCACCTCGACTGACAGACTAGACGACAGTGCCTCGCACTCACACGGCAGCTCGCCGCTCTATCGTCCCCACCACCAGACTGAAGAAGCCACGCGATAGGGCGCCTCCTTCCGGGCTTCGACCGACAGGCCACACTTCATGGCGCGGCCTGGTGCCACACAACACAGGCCTCAGCAAGCCCCGTCGATGAGTGCTGTCTAATGCGCTACAGTCCATGGTGGACCTGGGCCTCAACCAACCTCCGGCCAGCTCTGTCCAGTCGCCTTCAGTTTCGCACGATGGTGCTTGGGGACGCCACCTTAGACGCGAGCGTCCTTCGTCGCCGTCCAGGGCTAAATTAGGCGCAGGCTTAGCAGGCCGACAGAATGGGCTCCCACCAGACTTCGCCTCAGTGTGAATAATCGCTCGTCTTTACAGCACCCACGCGTTATTCCCAGCCACCTGGCCACAGCCTCTTCGCCGTCAGACTAAATCCGCTGCTCAACTAGTGCTCAATCCACTTCGGGCTGGCCTCCCCCAGATCAGCCGGCTGCCTCCAAGTGCCTGCGGATTATCGCCCGTCGTCGACTGCGGAAACTTCTCAGAATCGATCGAATTATGCCGGCACACTTGACTTGTTGACAAGAGCGCAGCGCTCCGCGTTGTCTGTGCATCGGAAGGATAAACTTAAACGAGTGCTCTCGCGCCCCGTGCTTGCTGCTTCCGCAAATGAGCGCCGTGCGCCGCCTGGGAACGGCGAAGTTAATGCGTTATGCACATTCTTGGCTTGCCGCCGGTGATGCTTGGAAAACTCCGGCTCCTTGCGAGGGATCTTCTGACCGACGCACGGCGCTGGTGGGTGGCTGTCTAGCCAGCCAGCCAGCCAGTCACCAAATCCCGGTTGCGCCCATCGGTCTGGAATTGACACATGTAATCCGATTTGATGGCAGCACTGTATGCAGGACTGTGGCAACCCCACTCAAATCCGCAAATCCCCACCCACACACACCGATAAAGGCTTTTATCCCTCATTTACATGATGCGTGGATGGGGCTGGAGCCCGGATGGAGACTGGATGGAGGCTGGGTGGAGGCTGGGTGGAGGCTGGGCCTGTGGCATGATATGTGGCGTGTGGCTGTGGTTGCTCCCATGTGTGTGTGCGAGGCCAGGACATAATTTCACACATGATGAAGTGCCACGCAAAATTGCTTGCTTCAAGGATTCAATTCACACACACGCACAGGCCACACGACATCTCAGCCATCCGAGGCGAACAAACGAAATGTCTCGAATATTTCTAATTTCCGTCCTTTTGGGCCAAACTAATTTAAAACCACTTTCGGTAAGGAAATTAAATACACCGAGCAACGACCAGGTGGTCCCCCTGCACCCAGCCACGCCCCCCACCAGAGCCACCCAGAAACAGACGGACTCTGGTGTAGTTAATGTAATAAGTTGCACACGGGGGCCCGGTACGACGACGTACACAACGCCAGAGTGACTTCAAATCCATTTCCCCCGCCCTCCGGTGTTGTGTACCCATGTGCACGAGCGGAAAAAAAATCCCTCTTGTGTACTTAATGGCGTATGCAAATAAAAAAAATAAAATAAATCAAAACCGGGACGATTCACGGGGTAAACACGGGATTTCCCTTTTGGGGGGCGAGTGAATTAAAAAAGAAAAAAAAAAACAAACAAACAAACGAGCGCACAGGCACAAGGAGGACGGTCCGCTGGCTCGGGCTGCAGCCTTAGCTGCGCTGAATGTCTAGCTGGCGGTGGATTCTTTGAATGGGACCGACTCAAGCAGAAGTCGGGCTTTTTTGGAAAAAGGAAACGCCACTCCCGCCTGCTGCTGACAGCCACTGAGCGGGAGTTTCGACCTTTCCTGGGACAGTGGCAAGCAAAGTTCAGTCAATTCTGCGCGATATCCTCGAGTGGCGACTGTCTATCGGTTGGACCATAAGAGTATGGTGTCTAGAGGCTGGGTAATCTCCCAGAACATGGGATGCACTGTGGCCTGGACTTTGCGAGTCCTGGTGAACGTTCGATTGTCCCAAGGACGAAGCAGCCGCAGTCATAGAGGCTTTGTGGCGCTGTTTGTTCGCCTGAATTCGAGAGCTGTTCACCTGAAGCTGCAAGGGACATGCCAACCGAAGCCTTGCACGCTGCGATTGATAGCAACGCGTGGTCACAGCGACTTTGTGGAAGCCAACGCAGGCTCGAGGAAGAACCCAAAGAACTAACGAAGTCAACTCCAGTCAACAGCTCAGTCGTGTGCCACACAAGGTGTGTCTTGGAACAGCATGAAGAACCATTAGTAAATGCCAATTCATGTCCCACCTTGGAAGAATTCTTCTTTACGGAGCTCAAACAGCTAGAAGCCATCTTCAGTGCCAGCCAATCCAGTGCAAGCAGAGGCACCCAGCTCAGTGGGAGGGGCTAAGTTCAGTTAAGTAAATCTTCGGTCCATCACGCTCCGCGCCTCAAGATGTGAAGCCAGCTGTCAAGAGGGGCCTGAGACCCCTCTCCAGCCACGACATTCACTCACCTGACCACTCCCCGCCCCGTGTCAAGCTGACGACCGACAAGTTCTGACGCCACGTTCAGTTAAGTAAATCTCCACCTTCACGCTCTGCCGCTCCACAGACCCTCCCGCGATGGTCCCGCTCGCCTGGGACACCTTCCCCTCATCACTGTCATCCATCCTCCGACCAGGATTCACTTGATTTTGAAAACCGCAGTCGTCCGTCCGAGCGGATGATCAATCTAGCAGAGGAACTCACTCGCCCGATGACGTCAGAGTGTGAGATTGTCGCACAAAATCGTCGATTTCTCCCCGAAAACACCCGGCCAATGGGTCGAAGTGGATGAAATCTTCAAGGGGACACCTGAGGCAAGCCTCCAAAAAAAACCGCACTCAAAAATTCGCAGTTTTTTGGAAAATCGAAAAAATGCACGATTTCGCCCGAAAAATGCAGTAAATTGGCGAAGCCGGCGAGTCGACTTTTTCTGCTGCGAGCGTGCAAATTTTTGAAAATCGATTTTTGGGAAATTTTGAGTGTTTCTTGGGTGAAAAATGGGTGGAGTGGAGTGTGTGGAGGGGGACCACGAAGTCTGCATCGAAAATTTGAAGGAAATCGACGCAGAAATGCGAAAATGAGGCGATGTCGATTGTGGCGAGTGTGTTCACTAAGAGGTTTCAATTGTGAGGGATGAGGAAAATGCAACGGGGTGGGGTTTGTGAGACCTGTGAATGAGGGAATGCTGGCGAGGGCTTGCGGTTTCTTCGTGCGGAAGGTCAACAATGTGTGTGCAAGGGTGAGGCCACAGTGTATGGGGATGTAGTTGACCAATTTCAGTCAATTTGACACTTCTTTTGAATGTGACACAACGCAATGGTCGATGGTGTGATGAGCAAGACGCAGCGGGTGGGTGACAATGGATGACAGTGTTATCCTCGCTCCATGCTTGGAACCACTAAAGCCGTCCCTGCTTCAATCCGGCGGTGAAACAAATGCTTAATTTCTTGCAACCACCTTCGCCTGTTCCCCGCAACTTGCAACAAAATGCTGCCGAAGGTCAGAGAAGGCAAGAAAGGAGCGCTGTATATAGGGCTTGCACAGGGCGCGCTCATTCAGCTTGGACCGGGCCTACGCGTGATTCACTTCAAATTCAAGTGATGCCCGCTCAGTGGAACGAGCCAGAGAGCTAAAGATGTCTTGATCTGATCCAGGCATCAGCAACAGTCTGGGATGAGTTTGAATTGTGCCTGTGGCAGTGGAAGCCAAAGTTCAGTCGTCAGTCAGATGGCCGGGTTTTGGGTGCAACTTGGTTGGCGATGAAGTGTGCGGAAGTGGAGCACGCACATTGCATCGAATCGACGCGGCAATGGAATTCTCTGTTGTTCCACGAGCACACTTGCCAACGAAGAAGTGCATCATTCATCGAATTTCTCTGGAATCCGGTACAAGTTGCCACTCAATTGTGCGTTTCGAAGAATGCCCAACAGCTTCGCAGAGCCGCATCCGAATGCAACACCGTGCCATGGTCGGTGGTCCTCAACTCGAGTGGCATCTCTCTCGCTGGTAGCCAATTAGTAGCTGATTCGATTATTCGCCGATTTTCAGTCATCGCCATAAGGACTCTTCACACATCGGCCTCGGACCGATGGCCGGCATTTTTCTCTCGGTCGTAGCGGCACGATGGACGGCCTGAAGAATCGCATTTGCATTGGCATCAATTGAAACGAGTTTTTTCCGCGTTTTCGCGACATGTCCAAGTGAACGACTTCAAGTCACGTTGCGACGCTTGCCGGCGGCTATCTCCGGGGCCACTGATCGATGGTCCTAGGCACGTCTTGTCGTGCTGCACAAAACGAATTTTCCACCTCCACCCGGCGACGGTGGTTCTTCATCAGAAACAAAAAAAAAAAAACGCCTTTTCCTTGAACTTGTTTCCTACCTCCCACTGGTCGTAGCCGCACGTCAGTGGACTCAAAAAAAGCGTCTCTCCATCCTCTGCACATCTTGCCAGGAGCAAAATTACCCAAAAACTCTTCATTCCCGAGATATCGTCGATTTTCCGAAATCAACCACTTCCGGTCAGCGGGAAGTGACAACCAGACGAACGCACCCACAAGCCAATAAATTTCACATTCTGCATTCAGCACTGCTCCCACCGAGAGGGACGGGCATTACGGATTCTTCGCAGCGGTGGCAGCCCGCTCCCAAATGGGCACTCGAACGCCAGCCGGGAATAGCGCAGCACCCTGGCTGCTGTTTAACCAATAACAATAAATTAAATTCCACTCGACGATAACGAAAACCCGATAACACACGAATTCCATTTGGGGCTGCACGGCTGCACGGCTGCACGGCTGCACGGCGAGCCATTGTGCTCCATAAACTCTCTGGCACACACTTAAGCAGTCACAGACCCTGTCACCGCCGCAGAGCGACGGGAACACTTGCTGCAATTGAAATAGAATACGTGCACCACTCAGGTGGTACCGAGGCCACTCTGGCATTCAGCGGGGATGCCATGCAGTTATTAGGAGCTCTTTTATGGGGTTTTTGTGCCTCAGACCTGGTCCACTGGCGGGCGGAATCAATCGCTCCGCTGATGTGGATGGTGACTGGCTGCTGGATTGGATGGACGCACGAGTGTGCGACTTAATTAGTCTGACGACGAATGTGCTGATGTTTAACGCGTCGTGCGGTGTGACTTGAATCGGGTTGAATTTGCAGCAAAAATTCATGCATTTCGGATGCTTTAGTTGCGAGTGGGTGTGAGGGTGGGAGTGAGGGTGGGAGTGCGATAATATTCAATGGAAGCGCAGAAAATTAATTTACAGGCCTTCACACGGCATGGGGGCCCCGGTAAAAGGCTACTAAAAGGGCAATCAAATTCAAATTGAGTATCGCCGTGCGCACACAGGGGGTCGCCCGTGCAGCGGAGATTTTTTTGTTCCCTCCTCTGCCGGTGGACACCCTTTCAAATTTAGCAAATTTAATAATCCCCCTCGGTGGACGGTGTCAATATTTCGCATCCGAGCCGATGCTCTTATTTGCCCACGCTCCGCACAGAGGCGAGAATCAGTGGCGACGTCAGCAGGGGCAGCAGGGGCAGCACTGGCCACTTGGGGGCTTATTCTTCCGACAACCGACTGAACCATCAGCTGGGCATTACAGAAGTCCGCCTCGAGTGGAGTGCATTCGGTGGCCAGCTGGATGGCTGACCGCCAGTGCACGCACATGAGGGGATGCGGGTTACATGCGAGATTATGAACCGCCGTCCCCGGCGGCAGCCGGAAATCGCCGGATAATTAGTGCCCGTGCAGCCGCTGAAGAGCGCGGCGAGCTAGGCTGACTGCTGGACTCACTGTTGTTTGAATGGACCGCAATGTCCGGTCCGATGGGGGGCTCGATGATGGTTCTGGCCGAGAGGCCAGTGTTCCTCCGTTCCCCTGTCGGAGTGCCCGGCGAGAGATGCGCGTGTCCTCGTCCTTGCGATCGATTTCACTTAATTGGAAAATTGCAAATGGATGCACTAAGCACGGCAAACGACTCTGCGGACGACTGCAGTCGGGCGTTAAATCAGTTGATGGCATCGTTTGACCGCCGATGGCGTCTTCCCACATAAACGCTGCCACTCAACAGATGACGACGAATGTGTGACAGTAATTCTCACAGGTACTCAAGTCCATTGTGGGTGTCGCGCCGTCGTTAAACACACGTCCGCCAGGCGGACGGGCTGCCACTAGTTACTGCGGGCAATTTACGGACGAATTAATGGACTCGTGGAGACGACGCCTGAAAAGGGTTCTTAAAAATAAATAGCAAGATGAACAATGAGACACCCTCGACGCGCTGAAGCGGAAAGCTTCCGTCTTGAAGACCTCGTCCGTGCTGGAGAGCAATACCAGCGGGTGAGGTAACCTCATCCGCAATCGCTGTACAAGTGGAACGAGCAATCACATCAGCAGGAGGACAGTGCAAGTGGAGACTTGAAGAGCAGGAGCACGGTGTTTGTATCGGCAACTGGATCATCAATAAGTGGGATAACAACTTGAACACGGAACTGGACCGGGCACCGTCCAACGGACGCCCACGCACGCCGCTCTTCAGCAGCAATTCGAGCGAGTGCGGCACCACTCAAACTGTGAACCCCATGGACTCGAGATGTAATCCATTTCGAAGATTTGCAGCATAATCCACTTTGGAAGCGATTGGAAATATGAAACGTGTGCTCAAGGGGGCGGTGGTTCAGATTACCGATGCACTTTGGTCCCCTCTCAGCTGGCCACCGTCGCCTTTGAGTTGGCACCGGTCGGGAATTATAGATGAGCACGTTTCGGTGGCCCTTTTTAATATGCTTATGGACCCGACCCGTCCGTTGTTGTCATATCTTGAGAGAGGACGTTCGTCCGGCAGCCTGTCACAACCGACGTGGAAATGATTACTTTATTCGACCGCTGGCCTTTGCTGACCCCAAACACCGGACCGATGGGGGGCTGTTAATGTGATTTGAAACGAAGGTCCACCGGGCGCTGTGCATGGATAAACTTTTTCCCCGACAACAACAAGAAGTGGAAGCCCCTCGCAAGGAGCCGGAGTTTTCCAAACAGCCCCGCTAAGGCATCACCGGCGGCAAACCAAGAATGTGCATAACACATTAACTTCGCCGTTCCCAGGCGGTGTACGGCGCTCATTTGCGGAAGCAGCAAGCACGGGGCGCGAGAGCACTCGTTTAAGTTTATCCTTCCGATGCACAGACAACGCGGAGCGCTGCGCTCTTGTCAACAAGTCAAGTGTGCCGGCATAATTCGATCGATTCTGAGAAGTTTCCGCAGTCGACGACGGGCGATAATCCGCAGGCACTTGGAGGCAGCCGGCTGATCTGGGGGAGGCCAGCCCGAAGTGGATTGAGCACTAGTTGAGCAGCGGATTTAGTCTGACGGCGACGAGGCTGTGGCCAGGTGGCTGGGAATTACGCGTGGGTGCTGTAAAGATGAGCGATTATTCACACTGAGGCGAAGTCTGGTGGCAGCCCATTCTGTCGGCCTGCTAGACCTGCGCCTAATTTAGCCCTGGATGGCGACAAGGGACGCTCGCGTCTAAGGTGGCGCCAGCAAGCACCATCGTGCGAAACTGAAGGCGACTGGACAGAGCTGGCCGCTGGTTGGTTGAGGCCCAGGTCCACCATGGACTGTAGCGCATTAGACAGCACACATCGACGGGGCTTGCTGAGGCCTGTGTTGTGTGGCACCAGGCCGCGCCATGAAGCCTGTCGGTCGAAACCCGAAAGGAGGCGCCCTATCGCGTGGCTTCTTCAGTCTGGTGGTGGGGACGATAGAGCGGCGAGCTGCCGTGTGAGTGAGAGGCACTGTCGTCTAGTCTGTCAGTCGAGGTGATACCGACGAGGACAGACGGTGGGCTCCCTCCTTTTAGTGGCACGAGCAGATCACAGCGATGGCAAGGCGACGTACCAGCTCTGGAGCGAGTTCGTCCACTCGGACGGAGAACCCGAGCAGTTGCTCCTTGCCAGCCAGGTCCTAGTCCACTCGGAAGGCCACAGCCCCGCAATTCAGACAGAAACGTGGACATTTACTCAGACGGAGTGCAGTCGAAGACTCTGCCTCATTCCCCGGTCCCCAACGACAACCACTGGCGAGGGTCCATGACGGAGACTTCTAGGACCGCGGCCACACCACAGTAAGTCACACTCCGACTGCCACTAAGCACCGCCCACAGCATCCGTTTAGCGAAGAGACACTCCCTCAGCCGTGGCCAGTCTGACGTCAGAGAGTGGAATTGTGGCACAAAATCGTTGATTTCGACACGAAAACTCCCGGCCAATGGGTCGAAGTGGATAAAATCTTCAAGGGGACACCCGAGGCAAGCCTCCAAAAAAAACCGCACTCAAAAATTCGCAGTTTTTTGGAAAATCCAAAAAATGCACGATTTCGCCCGAAAAATGCAGTAAATTGGCAAAGCCGGCGAGTCGACTTTTTCCGCTGCGAGCGTGCAAATTTTTGAAAATCGATTTTTGGGAAATTTTGAGTGTTTCTTGGGTGAAAAATGGGTGGAGTGGAGTGTGTGGAGGGGGACCACGAAGTCTGCATCGAAAATTTGAAGAAAATCGACGCAGAAATGCGAAAATGAGGCGATGTCGATTGTGGCGAGTGTGTTCACTAAGAGGTTGCAATTGTAGGGAGTGAGAAAATTGCAACGGCGTGGGGTTTTTGAGATCTGTAAATGGGAAATTGCTGGCGAGGGCTTGCGGTTTTTTCATGCCGAGAATCAGCAATGTGAGTGCAAGGGGCTGGCCAGGGTGGCTGGGAACATAGTTGACTAATTTCAGGCAGTTTAGCACTTCTCTTGAAGCTGAATGACAACGCACTGGTCGATGGTGTGTGACTCAGTTCAAAATCAAGTGCTACTTGCTCACTGGGGATGTCCAGATCAGACCTAGGCGCTAGCAGGGTCAGGAATTAAGCTGAGAATGAGTGTTCAATCGGCGTCCGCGTGAGAGGTTCGTCCGTCTGTCCAGAGTCATCAATGAAATTCCTGGAAAAACGAATCCTGGCTCCCCTGCGACTGATCAAGTTAACGACGCTCCCTTGTATCCAGGTGTGGAGAAACGACACGGTGTCCATGTCCAAGGAAATAAAAACAAAACCAACACCCGCCCGTATCCATCGGCACAAGCTGCTGTCCAAATGCATTTCAAGCAACTGCCAAGCCAAGTGCACAGCCACAGGTAACTGCCGGTGCTTCAAAATGGATTAAAGCCCCCCCCTTCGTCGACTCGCAACTGAACGTCCGAGTTCCGAAAAAACGGCCTTCCCCATGGGAGCCGTCCACCCTTATGGCGTGCGCTTGTTGCTTCTGTGGCTTTCGTTGTACATTCTGTTGAGTTGTTCCAATCAGCACTTCATTTGTCGACTGGGCTACCATTTCGGTTCGAAAACATCGCTGCATCTGCCCTCCGTCGCTTATGTAAGCCAGGGCCGACCTGCCAAATGCCAACTTTATGTGTATTCTAATCCAAAAGGGGGTGATATCGATTTTTCTCATCTCATTATGGCGCCAGGATGGATAATTGAGAACGAGCGCAAAACAAAAAAATGCCCACTCTTGTGGTTGATTAGGTCCGATGGGCTGAATGCAGCTCGACTGCACGGATGGCTCTCCATTTCGCCATTTCGCCATTTCGCCAATTCGCTCCCTTCATCCACTCTCCCATTGACAGCTTCAATTAACTGGCAAAATGGAAGAGACTTCAAAGTTTACTCTGTTCCCACTCTCCTCTTCCATTTGCACACTGCCATCATCATTCGCATCTTTGTCCGGATTAACTGGGGGACACACAGCCGCCCGCCCCTCCGCAGGCCGTGACGTCGTTGTCCCCGTTTTTTTTTTTGGGGTGCGTGCCTTTGTGTGTCTGCACGTAGGACGACAAAGTTAGAGACTCCTTTCAGTTTCGATTTCGGATAAATCAAACAAAGGGACGGAAGCGAAAAAAAAAAAAACAAAAAAACGACGACAAAGAAGAAGCAAAGCTAAAAAGGATTCCCACCCTCACCCTCGGTGAGCCGCCTGATGGAGTCGTACCTTTGCACACGCGACAGCCATGCAAAATGTATCAATCACTCGCACAACTTTTGGAACACTCGCAGTGCGTGTGCGTGCGTGTGTGTGGTCTACCCGTCGAGGATATTTATCATGTATCCCGTGATGGAGCAGAAAAGTTGACTAGTTACCTCGGGATATTTAAATAAGACCAGAGATAGACACCAATTTGCATAAGAATTTTTCCCCTCTTTTTTGCTGAAAGTGATTAATGTGCTAATAAGGGATAACCGGGTATACACCGGGAATTTGCATATTTTCGGTTTGTTTGTATCGGCAAAAGGATTCCAGTCAATCCGGCCATCGCAGACGAGATGGGAGTGCGATGAGAATCTCGCCGGCACGTGAGCCATTTAGAGTGCGACAGATGTCCCGGGGGCGAGGACACAGGACTTTGTGCCCCATTCAGCTGAGTCCCCTCAAGCGCTGTGGCAACGGTGCGAGTTGCAGCCACTTGTGACGGGTGTAATCTGGCAGTCACAGCAGCGCTGAGCTCCTCTGTGCCGTTGAGTGCCCCGCTGCACGCTTAGGTCTTTTAAGCTATGCAACGGATTTTGAAGTGGCTTTCGTCAAGGGGTGCCGTTGCTCAGGGAGAAGGTTTATACGTCGTGGCTGGAGCAATGCGAGCAGGGAAGTCAAAAAGACGCACTTGCGGCGAGAGTCTGGAGGAGGACATCCTCGGATGACCGCTCCGTTTCGTGATGGTCGTAAAGTGTGACGGCCAGAGAACTAGAACATAGCTCGCCTCAGTCGTGGCCGAGAGAGATTTCAGAGCCCTCATGTAGTCTCTTAATTAAACTTAAATTAACGTCCCAAAGCAGGCTGAAGGGCAACCTGATGGGCATTCCTGGTGAGAGGACGAATGCGGTTGGCCAGCTCACTTGAGCATCGTTTGTTGAATCAGCGAAACAGAAGGAGAGCGTCGGAGACACATGGTTGTCCGAAGAATGGGGGCATCCGCAGGAAGCACTTACGTCTGCTCATACACCGCCCGGCCCGGATTAGCTGTCCACTGCCAGCGGCACGGCTCACTGCTTTCGAACACTCACTCACTTGCATGCCAGCAACAGCGGGACGGACTTCTGGAAAAACTGACTGACGCAAGAGTCTGGGGTTGTGACATCAGCACCAACAACCCTTAGTCAACTGCGTTCAAGTGTTAGCGACAATTTGACTGAAGCAAGATGCGGCTTCTTCTTCATCTTCTTCTGCTTATGGCGCTGCAGTCTGTTGTGGCCTCAGCCAACTCTCTAGCCTCTCTAGCTGACACGATCCTTAGCCAGGTGCCTTCAATTTCGCACGCCAAGTTGGTTGAAGTCCTTCTCCACTTGAGTGCGCCGTCGGCTTCGGCTTCGCCAATCGTTAGGTGTCATGCCACGCGCCCAGGCCTCCTTAGTGACATGAGAGAGCCATAAAGCTAAGCATTTCGGTCTGGTTTTCGTCCACACCAGCTGAACTGACTCTGCCTACCGACGGACTATTCCCCGTCCTACTCACGACCAGGGGCCTGCCACTCTCAGCACGGAATTGGAAAGCATTGGGATTTGACTCCTTCGACGTTAGATTTCCTTCCTGGAGTCGACAGATCTGTGGTTGCTTCCCAAGACACTTCCATTTCTGTTCTTCGCTCCTCGGTGCATGGGTCAGGAGAAGCAATGGGTCCAGTCGCTGTAGGTTCACCGCTTCTCTGTGATGGCGTCTTGAACTCAAGGGTGCACCTTTTTTTATCACTCCACAAACATACCGCAGAGGCAATGCCAGCTGTTGAAAACGATGGAACACAAGGCTTTCTCCGAGATGTGCCTTGCAAAGTTCTGCCTCACCCCACTGTCCCAATGCGCGTAACCACTCTTGCTGAGGTTGAGATCCGTGTGCAGCTAGTGAATAAATATGAAAAAAATGCTACGCGCGAGCGACGTGCATAGGTTTCGTGGGCGTCCTTTATAGCGCTGCTCCACTGGGGCCAAGTGTGTTGCCCAGAGACCAAGAGTTCCTGCATCTGCTCTTGAGACTGATTCTGAAGGAACCTTCGCAATCGTGCACGACAGCACATCGCATCCAAGATCTTAGCCTGAGCTCGTCAGCGTCCTTGATGAAGAACCGAGTCCCCCTTGTCGAAGCAGGCACGGTGCGGCGGAAGATGGCTCGTTGCCATGGCTGGTGGTGGACTCTTGGACTTAGACGTCGCCCTTGATGGTGGCCAGACGGTGCACATCTCTGATGACTTACTGAGAAGTGCCCCCGTTGCGTTCCGGGAAATCAGTGCCTGTGCACCAGCCACCTGGCGATGCTCGTGTTTCCTGCTAATCTCTGTCTCTTTGACGACTCGAGTCCCCATTGAAGGGGGAGATTAGCCGGGATTCCTGTGCCACGTCGTTTCATCATTGAGTGCAGTCAATTAGAATTATCTGCTAATTGGAGATGGACACTCGTAGCCTGACACACATTTGAAGGGACAGGACGCTGAATGCGGATTTAAGGAGTTTTGTTCAACGTCACACGTGGCGGCTGTTTCCTTTGTGCTTCGAGGAGAGCGCCATGGACCTCAGTGTCGTCGATCGACTGGATGTCTTGGTCTCAACAGCAAGGGGTGTCCATGAATGACAGTCGTCGACTGCCTTCGTACGGAGGATGACATCCTGTGGCCGCATCTCAAGTTAAGGTTGGCCCTTCGCCCGAGCAAAGCGTTCCTCAATTCAAGAAGGACGACCGAATCCAGTCGTGGGATGCAACTGTGTTGTCCGTGGACACGCCGGACAATTGATAATCACTCGCAATGAGGCTTTGTTTCGGGAAACCAATTGTAAACTCGACTCGTTGAAATTAATTGGGTAGTGCTTGGCTAACCACGGCAATTAATCAGCTCAATTAGGTTTTTGTTTGTTAACGCAGAGAGGGCCCATCGATTCCGTGGAAAAGCAATCGAACTCAATTTGTTCCGTGCTGGCGGCGGATATTGCGAAATTCCTAGAATTCCTGTCGCCTAGCAACCGAAGGGGTGCCTGTGTGGGGGAGCTGCACTAATTGCAAATTGCATTTAATTTCAAGCGAACGACGCAAAGAATGAGGGGGTTCCACAGGGGTACCGCGGTGGTCCCTCGCTGAAAGGTCAAGAAAATATTCACCACTAGGTCAAGGAACACGGTTTCCTGGAGTGGAGTGCCACGAACACAAGCGGCTCGTCCTTCAGACTGTTCCATGTGCCTCATTGCCGATGCAGAGACCAAGGATCCCACGGGCGGCCCTCGGTAATTGGAACCACTTGAAGACGTCGCCGAGCTGCCGTCGTTCAGCTCGATGATCACGAATTTTTCAAATAAAACGTATGACTGTCTACGAATCCCACCCCCCTCGCATGACGTTGCAAGTATTTTTCTCCCGTAATTTTCCCTCCCTCCCGGGCGGGTGGTGGTATGGCATGTGCATTCCAGAGAGAAAGAAAAAACGAAGCAATTCTGGGCAATATTCGCAACAAACGAGTCTAACAGGCTAATTTGGTGCAATTTACTCAATTTGGAAAGAAACTTCAGTTAACATTCCCATTGGATGCATATTCTAATCCCACATCCTTTGCCGGCAGCATGCAGGCACAAACGCAATTACATCTCCGTCCCTGGCGGAGGATGTGTTCCGTGTGTTCCGTGTGCTCTGCGCTCTGCGAGGGCGGATGCAATGAAGGAGAATGTTTTTCCTCTGATTTCAGTTTGTTATTGCTTTTTGATGAACGACGGGCAGGGCTGCGGGATGTACAAAACGTTGGCCGAAATAGTTTTAATTGAATGAACGTACTTTTCGTTTTGTGTCTGCCCCTCTGTGCGCCCCGCGATCAATAGAATTTTCGCAGAATCGTCTTGCCACCTCGCCAGCCGGTTGGGCACAGGTTGACATGTGCAACATGCCCGTCCCGCCGCGCGGCTTTAATTGGGGCCACTAATTGGTAGTTGGGCATGGAGAGCGGCGACTCAATCGGCTAATGGGCTTGCGGCTTTTGATAAACGATTCTTTTTGACGACAATTTAAGTGGTTTTTGAAAAATTCAATGCGCCACCGATGCGTGATTTCGTTTAATTAGAATTAATGTTTCATTCGACGGAGGCTGCCGTCCGCCGACGTGATTGGTGGGCGGGCATTATTAATTGAGACAGTTTAGCTAAAGCGAGGCGGGCGCAACTGGTCACGGAAGGACTTTGGACATCGGGGGCGGTGGAAAGTGGCTGCATCCGGCGTGATGTGGGGCATTCTGGGTGTCGTAGTGGCCTTCAGAGGGGCGCTGGATCGAATCCCAATCGACGTGCATTCTGGGTGTCGTCGTGGCCTTCGGAGGGGCGCTGGATCGAGTCCCAATCGACGTGCATTCTGGGTGTCGTCGTGGCCTTCAGAGCGGCGCTGGATCGAGTCCCAATCGACGTGCATTCTGGGTGTCGTCGTGGCCTTCAGAGGGGCGCTGGATCGAGTCCCAATCGACGTGCATTCCGGGTGTTGTCGTGGCCTTCAGAGGGGCGCTGGATCGACGTGCATTCTGGGTGTCGTCGTGGCCTTCAGAGGGGCGCTGGATCGAGTCCCAATCGACGTGCATTCTGGGTGTCGTCGTGGCCTTCAGAGGGGCGCTGGATCGAATCCCAATCGACGTGCATTCTGGGTGTCGTCGTGGCCTTCGGAGGGGCGCTGGATCGAGTCCCAATCGACGTGCATTCTGGGTGTCGTCGTGGCCTTCAGAGGGGCGCTGGATCGAGTCCCAATCGACGTGCATTCCGGGTGTTGTCGTGGCCTTCAGAGGGGCGCTGGATCGACGTGCATTCTGGGTGTCGTCGTGGCCTTCAGAGGGGCGCTGGATCGAGTCCCAATCGACGTGCATTCTGGGTGTCGTCGTGGCCTTCAGAGGGGCGCTGGATCGAGTCCCAATCGACGTGCATTCTGGGTGTCGTCGTGGCCTTCAGAGGGGCGCTGGATCGAGTCCCAATCGACGTGCATTCCGGGTGTCGTCGTGGCCTTCAGAAGGGCGCTGGATCGAGTCCCAATTGACGTGCATTCTGGGTGTCGTCGTGGCCTTCAGAGGGGCGCTGGATCGAGTCCCAATCGACGTGCATTCTGGGTGTCGTAGTGGCCTTCAGAGGGGCGCTGGATCGACGTGCATTCCGGGTGTCGTCGTGGCCTTTAGAGGGGCGCTGGATCGACGTGCATTCCGGGTGTCGTCGTGGCCTTCAGAGGGGCGCTGGATCGAGTCCCAATCGACGTGCATTCTGGGTGTCCCCTTGGCTCATTGCACGAAAATCACATCACGAAAGCTTCTCTCCACTGACTCAGCCGCACCCCCAGACGGCACATCAACCGCCTTCAGCGTCGCAACTGATGCACGAAATGAGTCGCACCCTCACTCCTGCCCGGTCCACTGTGCATTCCTTTTGAAATTCAATTGCCGAATGCACTCACTGCCTCACTCAGCGCAGCGTCAGACCATGACTAATCTGCAAAAATATAATCCTTAATAACCCACTCTCGCCGAGAGTGCTGCCTAAGTGCTGTGCACGTAACCAGCGTCGAACTGCATCGCAGTCTATGGAGAACAATGGCTGAGTGGCCGGCCAGGAGCCAGCCATGCGTTTCGCCGACGCACTTCGTGTGTTTCATTTCAATCACAATTGACTTCTGGTTGCCATCCCGCCATCCACCTGGAGTCCAAGCCGATTCCGGGCGGTCGAAGAGATAAATCATTTCCGCGGCAGAAGCATAAGCCAAAGTCGGTGCTCTGATTGGGTTTTATCGGCGGCGGAACTCTCTCTCGCCACGTCAATGTAAAGGTCATAAAACTTAATATTCGCGCTTCTTGCGCCGCGGATGGGCAAATGAGAGCATTGGCTCGCATGTGAAATATTAACACCGCTCAGCGAGGGGGATTATTAAATTTGCCAAATTTTCAAAGGGCCCTGGAAACAAAAAAGGAGCCGGGTGCGAGCGGTGCACAGGCGACCCCAGGCGTGTGCATGGTGACACTCAATTTGACTTTGATTGCCTTTTAGTAGCCTTTTACGGTGCCACCGTGGGCAGGTTTGAAGGCATTTTAATTAGTTTTATGTCTCTCCGCCCGGACCAGCCTCGGTCCTAATTTAAGCAAAATAATGCAACGAAACGCCGAAATTATGCTCAAATTCAACTACGTTTGGTGGGCATTGTGGGAATATCTCCCAGTGGTCTGTTGGAGTGCAGCCGTCGTGCCGAAGGACTCACTTAGTGGGAACCATCCATTGACTGGCATTCAGGTGGAAAGCGCATTCCCCCCGTCCAGCCAAGCTCTCACCGAACACATCGCGGAATTTGTGAAAAAAGAGTCAAGAGACAGAAGGGAACGCGTGTTCAATCTCATTCGCAGCTTATTTCCTGACGGTTGCTGACGCCTAGGTCTGATCTGGACATCCTCGGTGAGCAAGTAGCACTTGATTTTGAACTGAGTCACACGCCACCGACCAGTGCGTTGTCATTCAGCTTCAAGAGAAGTGCTAAACTGCCTGAAATTAGTCAACTATGTTCCCAGTCACCCTGGCCAGCCCCTTGCACTCACATTGCTGATTCTCGCCATGAAAAAACCGCAGACCATCACCAACATTCCCCCATTCACAAATCTCAAAAACCTCACCCCGTTGCAATTTTCTCACTCCTTACAATTGCAACCTCTTACTGAACACACTCGCCACAATCGACATCGCCTCATTTTCGCATTTCTGCGTCGATTTCCTTCAAATTTTGGATGCAGACTTCGTGGTCCCCCTCCACACACTCCATTCCACCCATTTTTCACCCAAGAAACACTCAAAATTTCCCAAAAATCGATTTTCAAAAATTTGCACGCTCGCAGCGGAAAAAGTCGACTCGCCGGCTTTGCCAATTTACTGCATTTTTCGGGCGAAATCGTGCATTTTTTCGATTTTCCAAAAAACTGCGAATTTTTGAGTGCGGTTTTTTTTGGAGGCTTGCCTCGGGTGTCCCCTTGAAGATTTCATCCACTTCGACCCATTGGCCGGGTGTTTTCGGGGAGAAATCAACGAATTTGTGCGACAATTCCTCACTTTATCGTCATCACCAATGAGACTGTCTCGGTTGTTGACAGACAATCGAGGCTTCCTCGGACGGGTGCGTCGTTGAGAATGGATCGAGTTGTTAAAATTCAATTTCGAGACGGTCTCGGTGTCTCAGTGTCGTAAATGAACCGCGGGACTGACTGTCTGGCTCTGGCATTCATAATCGAATTTACGACCCACTTCATCCACCGCCGCCGTATTTGTTTACGCTTAATCCCCGTCGCCTCCTTTGCTCTTTACAAAGCCGAGTCACCGCGCTGGAATTGCGACGGAATTGCAAAACAATTCACCGTGCAGCCATTTGTTTTATATTTTTCATCAACGTCGCGTGGATGTGCTCCGCTTTGTGCTGATGGCACCTTTGTGTGAGCCCGTCTGCGCCCTGCTCCTCGTGCCTTTGAATGTCCTCACATCAGCACCAGCAAAGGGGAACCAGTTAGTGGCTCAGGTGATGTGTCCTCCATCAACTCTGCAGTCCGACCCAGCGAATGCATGTGAAATTCAAAAGCACTTCAAGTTGGACATAAATGCATCGTTTCCGCCTCATCGCGCTTGAAGGAGGACCCCACTGATCCCCTGAACCCGAAGTCTGAATGATCCGCGAATAATCGAATCAGCGACTAATTGGTTGAAGTTTCCACTCGACTTGATTGCCACCAACCACGGCACAGTGTTGCATTCGTGGTATCCGTTCAGATGAGGCTCTCGAATCACTAACGAAGGCCTGCAAACTTCCACCGGATTCCAGGGAAAATTAGCATTGTTTCGACGGATGATGCACACCACTGCAGGTGCGACACTTTTCCTAGAAGCGTGTGAAATGAATAGACATTGTGGCACTTAAAGTTGGCAGGGGTGGTGGCGTGTCGATTTCCTTGAAATTTCCGCCTTCACTCACCCGGCCAACTTTCACCGGTTCCCCGGCTGAACTTTCGGCAAAATCGCGTTTCCAGGTCACAAATTGACTGCACTTTCCTAGAAAACTCGAATGCCACACCAGATCATCGTCTCAACTGTCCCATCCATGATTGAGTCGAGCTCAAGCGATTCGCTTCGATTTAAGGTTGAATTTGCACACGCTGGCGTCACGTATCTCCGCTTGTACGCGATTGGCTGAAATGGCAAATTGGCTCATTTCGCCTTCACTCTCTCTTTCTCATGACACCGATCGCCGTGCAACGACTCCACGCACGCTGCACCGGATTCAGTGCAAAACAATCCGCTCAGCCAGCGACCCAAGAGAGAGCTCCTCCCAAGAGAACCAACAGCCGAAGGGCCTTCGCTTGTTAAATGAGAAAATTACCGCAAACAAGTGTGCCCCTGACAGCCAATCAAAAGGGCGCATTGACTGTGGCGGCACAGCGCATCGGACCTTCTTGAAGAAAGCGGCAAATTCATTCCTCCAGCAAAAAGGTACACAAAGGCAACGGGAAATAAGGGTTCACCGTATCGGCCCGGTCCCTCGGGGGTGGCAGCTAATTGCATCCGAGGCCTCGGGCCAAGCGAGTCTTTGTACCTTCGTCACAGTCCAGTTGGCTGTCGTCGGCTCTGGCGAGCGCTGTGTGCATGTAACCGCGGGCAAACAGTTGCTGTTGTGCCAGGCTCGTCGTGGGATGTGTAGATGCACTTGCGCTGCATGGCAACCGTCACCGTAATTAGGCGACGCCGAAGATGAGGTCTGTTCTTTCAGGCGAGCGCCAAGCGAGGCAGACACCTTGGCAAGGTCGTTGTGTCGCAATCAAAAGTCTCCAGGCAAACTTAGCAAGCACGCTCGAGTCCATGAGAAAATCCCCAGAAATCGTGTCCACGTGCCGACACGTCGCGACAGTCGGTGCCTTTGAAGTGGTTCCACTTGTTGTCGGCTGCCTAGGCACATCACCGCATGCCGCCGGTTGCCACGGAAAAGTAATCAAAACTCGAGTGGTCGCATATTCGCGGGAAATTCGATCAAGAACACATCAAAACAGGCAAAGTTTGCACAAAAATTGCGCTCAGACCACGTCAAAGAGGCCAGTGGGGGCTGGGAAACGATTTGGAGGCCATACGCACTTCAACGTTCCAATATCGGGTGCCCTCTTCCAAGCATCGACTCGCAATCGTGGCTCTGTCGTCTTTTCGGCGTGCCTCATCGTGGCTTCATCCGTGCCTCAATTGGGCGTCCATTGGGCCTCCATCCTGCCTCTACGTTGTTTCATCGCCCGCCGTCGGCCTCCGTCGCCCTTTATCGCTCCTCCATCGGGCCTCCATCGGGCCTCCATCGTTCCTCCATCGGGCCTCCATTGTACCTCCATCGGGCCTCCATCGGGCCTCCATCGGGCCTCCATCGTTCCTCCATCGGGCCTCCATCGCCCTCCATCGCCCTCCATCGTTCCTCCACCACTCTCCATCAGGCCTTCATCGGGCCTCCATCGGGCCTCCATCGCCCTCCATCGCCCTCCATCGGGCCTCCATCGCCCTCCATCGCCCTCCATCGCCCTCCATCGCCCTCCATCGCCCTCCATCGCCCTCCATCGCCCTCCATCGCCCTCCACCACTCTCCATCGCCCTCCATCGGGCCTCCATCAAGCCTCCATCGGCGTCCATCGCCCTCCATCGGCGTCCATCGTCCTCCGTCGCCCTCCATCGGCCTCCATCGGCGTCCATCGTCCTCCGTCGCCCTCCATCGGGCCTCCATCGCCCTCCATCGCCCTCCATCGCCCTCCATCGCCCTCCGTCGCCCTCCATCGCCCTCCATTGCCCTCCATCGCCCTCCGTCGCCCTCCATCGCCCTCCATCGCAGGCTAACGCCAGCCTTCCCCCCCAACCCCCAAGAACTTGTGTAAGCTCTGAGAAAAAAAAACTCCAATCGACAAGCTCTGCTTCCAGACCTCTGACCAAGTTAACGACACCTCCTCCTGTCGGTCATTTGCCTCGCATCGCATCATAATCACATCACTCTCGTGGATCATCAGCGATGGCCACAAATGGACCGCACGCCAGTCCCTAAGTCCCCTAGCCCTCTTCGCATGCCGGTCACGAACTCCTCTCATACATCGCCCGCTGGCGCTGACGGCATTCGTCGCCCCCCCACCCCCCAAACGGGCAATTAAAATCGGAACAGATAAACACCAAACTGTTATACAATGAGACCCGGCTCCCAATAAAATTTAACAGAAGGGAAACCAAAAAAAATCAAAAATCATGACTTCACAGCACGTACGGCGCGCGGGTCCTCGGGTCGCGCGGCTCTCGGGATTCTCATGCGAAAGCCAGTAAATCCGAAGGTTCGATCGAGAATAAATACGAGCGAGGATACCAGTTACGAGTTACGTGTTACGTGCACACATCCTTATCCTTGCGCCTCGCCTTCGGTGGAATTGCAAAAGCAGACGCCTGCCGCGCGGGGTGCTGGCTGGGCGTAGGCCTCTCAGAAACAGAAGAAATGCCAGCCAGCGCCCCGCGTGCGGAGCACGTACGCCGGAAGGGACAAAATGATAATAAAATTCCCTTTCCGTTGTATTACAGTCGTCAAACATCATTTGGTCATGAGTGGCGTTGCCACCCACAGCGACAATGACGACGACCCGACCATTAAATTATGGCAATTAAATTCACTGGACTGAAGTAAAAAGGCGTTCTTCTCGCAAACGCTTGTGACCGACGCGCCAAGACGGGGCCGGAGTTGTAGTGTAGCTCCCGCTGAACAGGTGACGTGGTTTCGTGGTTTCAATTAGTCACCGGTGGTCTGGCCTTTGAGATGACGGCCGACATGAGGGGGCGGTGACGACTGATTGAAATGAAGAATGCTCCCGTGTGATGCTGATCCAGCACGAGGAACGCCCGCATTTCACGTCGAAAAGCAACGCATTTCCGGTGGCTGGGTTGCTGATAACATTTCGACCGGGGCACCGATGACCCGGCCGATGATGATGCCTTGCGACGAAAAATTTGATCGAAGGCCATCCATCGATTAGATCAGAAACCCTTTTCCACTTGAATTCGTTGATTTTCCTTACGGTCGTGTGCGTTTGGCTTTCCAGGCGTCCTCCAAACCAGGAAATAGGTTTATTTTATTTCAAAAACCCTCCCCCTCGGGTGGAATCTGCTGAGAGTCTTGTGTTTACAGTAAATCCGACGCACAGACCACCCACTCTCCGCCCGGAGGGGGGGAGAAAGAAAACAAGAACGTGCCACAAAAGGAGACAGAGAGAAGGAATTCCTTGGGATGGATAACAATAGAAATTCATTTGCAAGTTAAGTCCTAGTTTATTTTTTTGAGCAGCACACGCACGCACTCGACACAAAGCACAGCACAGAGCCGAGACGGAGTGGGTGGCTGGGCGTGTGTGTGTGGGGATTACCCCACACACGGGAATCCTCTTAAAGGAGGAAACGAGGGCTGCAACGAGAAGAATAACATGCGTGCATTTGAGGTCTCGTCCGTCTTAGGAGGCAGCAATTGAGTGCTAAGACAGGAGTGCATTGTATCCTCTGTACACGTGGCATCTTCACACGCCCGCTCTTGTGCATTCCACACAAGGTCTTAGCACTTCTCATGCGATTCACTGGCTCATGCCGGCACGAAGACCTCCCCCCCCCCCCCACCGACGTGATTAGGCGCGGCGGCTGATGACTTCGGAGTTTTATTGGCGTCCTCAGTGCTTGGCGAGGGCCACGAATCGGCGTGCGTCCTACGTGCAGTGGATACTGGATGATCAGTTTGGGGGATCAAGTGCAGCAGGGGACAGGAGTGTCACTCTGTCGCGGCGTTCATAAAAGCAGGACGACTGAGCTTTGCCACCATATCCGCTCTAGATGTGACAGTGTCCCCGTGGCCAGAATAGAGCTTCCTTCCTCGCACAGGTTACGACCTGGAATACCCTACAATTGGCCAAGGAGCGCTGGATATCCAGATCATTGGACGAGACCTCAACGCCCACACCTGCGTCCAGCATCGATCGATCTGTGAAAATTCGCAGAGCATCTCGAGGGTCCCTGATGGGCAGTCGAGCTGGACAAATGTGCTCAGTCGGTGACGTTGTGTCGAAAGTGGCTGAAAGGCCCAGTTGCCTGTCTGAATTGACATCTGAAGCCCTCCCCCGTTTGACACTGCATGCCTCGCGAGTGGTCCACACACACGCAGAGCCATGCACACGCGACGACGGTGAGGACAACGTTGCGCCATTCCGCGTGAGGTGGCCTCGATTGGAAATAAGCCGATCATCTTAATTTGTTTTCAGAGGACCAATTCACTCGCGATTAATCGGCTTAAGGATTATTGCGAATTTTGTAGCGACTTGCCGGGTGGGTGGGTGGTTTAGTGAAGCGCATAGGTGCCTCCCTCAGTCTCATCAGGTGGCGAGGCACAGTCAGGAGGGGGGCAGAGACAGGGACAGAAATCACGAGGGGCATTGGCAAGCTGGCAAGGTGACACAAGGCGACTTAAGGCGACTCAAGGCGCCACAAGGCGTTAGAAGCCGGCATGAGGTGGCAGAGGGCTGCTCAAGGCGGCACAAGGTGATGCAAGGCGACTCAACGCGGCACTAGGCGGTAGAAGGCTATACAAGGCGTCTCAAGGCGGCACGAGGCGGCACGAGGCGGCACAAGGCGGTAGAAGGTGACTCAAGGCGGCACAAGGCGTTAGAAGGCGGCATGAGGTGGCAGAAGGCTGCTCAAGGCGGCACAAGGTGATGCAGGGCGACTCAACGCGGCACGAGGCGGTAGAAGGCTATACAAGGCGACTTAAGGCGGCACAGGGTGACCCAAGACGACTCAAGGCGCCACAAGGCGTTAGAAGGTAGCATGAGGTGGCAGAAGGCTGTTCAAGGCGACACAAGGCGGACACAAGCCGACTCAAAGGGACGACAAGCGACGGTCCGACTGAGGCAGTGGCTGCACCCGGTTTCTTGGCCTAGCTGTGAGGCGCTCAAAAAAGTTGATTGTTCCAAAAGGGAACGTTTCTGTAAAGCGAGTTGCCGCGACGAAGCAGTTGACGCCGTCGCGCCGTGCCAGATGGAGCCAATAAACAATTGTTCGGGGAAGACAGCACTTCGGCTACAGCTTCTAGGCGGAACAGCTTGCGTTGCCCTCATGTGAGGAAGTCAGTGGCGGCGGCGGCGGCGGTACTAGTGCAGGTCACCCCACTTTGTCGTACGTTCTGGTGGTCATAGCGTTTGTATTTGATTCAGTATGCTTTCTTTTGAGCTTTCAGCCCTGTCGCCGTGGAAGGAAAGAGAAGAAGATTCAACCAGCCAGTAAGACTAGCAGAAAAGGACAGTCGCTGGCTGCAAATGCGCTTCCTTTGAGCCCCCGGCCATGTGGGGAGACAGAAGGAAAAAGTACAAGACAAAGAACAGGCTGATGGGAGATTCACGAAAGAGCTGAGTCCTTGTGATCCTGTCTCAGCGTCGCAATATCTCTCTGTTTCCTAGTCTCCCAGTTGCCCTGTCTCGCTGCCCCACAACCTCACAGTCCTTCCGTCCCTGTCTCGCTGGCTCCCTGCCACCCTCTCTCCCAGTCGCCCACTGTCCACCTGCTGTCCAAGTAGGCTCAATCCAACCGAACCTGAGTCCACTTCTCGTGTTGCGTCTGCAATGACCCTCCATCGGATTGACTACGAAGAGCACTTCTGCACACACAGTGGCGACACTTAAAACCATCATCCTCGTCGTCGTCGTCATGTATCCAATTGTTTAACGGTCTTAATGAGGTAATGTGCCGCACACGTGACACCCCTTAACGCTTAACCTTTCACAAACATCCTTTCGATTTTGAAAGAAGGATTTTTTTTGCCATTCGCTCCTCCCTGCTCCTCTCTTTTTTTCCTTTTCTTTCTTTGGTTCGTCGTCGTCGTCGTCGTCGTCGTCTTTTGAATAACCCGCGCCGCCCGGCACACCCGTCCGCATCCGGCACGGTGTCTCTCGCTCGCACTCAGTCGCCCGTCTCGGGACCCCATGAGAGTCAAGAGTCAAGTGCCTATGGAAGCTTTCATCTAATTAACGCAAATTAAAGCAACCTATCACACCAATGCGCCGTGCCCGTAGTGTAGTCTCATCATTGACTCAACGACGTTGAGCCTTGACGGAAATTAAACTGAGGAAATTTCACTTACCGCTATACACAGCATCACGTTGCGCGGTGTTACGTGCGACCGAGGTGGAAGGGTTTACTTTTTCCTTTTTCTGGTTTTTTTTTTTCTTTCGTTCGTTTTGTTGCGTCCTCCCAACAAAGAACGGAGTAAATCCACTTGAAGTGCGGCACAAAAGGGAAAAAGTGAAAGTGTCCTCGGTGCGCTGGGCGTGTCGAGCGGAGCGGAGCAGCTTGAAGAGGATATGATATTACCTATAACGAGGTTTAAGTGTTATCCACTTATGGCAATAAACAGTGCTCCTCTCCTCTCCGGTTCCCGGGTCTAATTGTTTCCTGTCGCGCGCGCGCGCGCGGGGGCGGATGGTGGCGCTCTGCTCAGAAGTGTCTCGATTCCAGGCACAGACACAGGCTTGCAGAGATGGCAATCGAATTAATATCGCATGAGGGTGCCTGGGGCTCGTATCAATTGAACGTGACCATGACGCAGTCCGAATGGCTCCCCCCACGGACGGCACAGACGTGATAAGCTATCGACCACTCCTCCAAAGGGCCACCGGCGAGCCAGGAAACAACCGCAGACGGCAGTTCTAATGCTCATTTGAATGCCATGACGGTAATTAAACAGTTCTTGATGCGAATTGAAAAGTAAACTTTGGCGTGCCCGTGTCCGTGTCGGTGTCCGTGTCGGTGTCCTGTTAATTATTCATGTGGTTTTTAGCTTTCATCTCCGGCGAGTAATTATGACATGGAATCCGTTGTATTGTTGGCCTCTTCAGGCGGCACAAGGAAGCCGTAAAACGATTTAGTACACATCGCCGTGCCACCCACTCCATCCACTCGCATCTCGGGAGATACGTGTGCGTGTTGTGTGGCGTCGCGTCGCTTTTGTCACAGAAAACAGGCAAAAAACACACACACACACACACACACACACTCTGAACTTCACCGAGGGGCGGCAAAAGTTCGGCAAGTGTAACCCCTTTACGACTGTCGACTGCGCGGGATTCCTTGCATGCGGGAAGGGTGGAAATAAATGAGTCTCTCTGCCACTCTGTCTCTTCCTCGGCGGGCCAGGAATTTAATTGTGGCTTGCGTCGTTTCAGAGCACAGCAAACAAAAAGAAAAGGGGTAAGCCATTGCCGGAGGGTGGAGAGCGAGGAGGGCGAAAGGAATATCCTGAAATATGCATGACATCTGCGAGGAGGGATGCTGCCGGAGAGTGGCCCGGATGCCGTCATAAACTTTAGAAATTAATTTATTTTGCCTCAATGAAGGCGAATGAAAGGACTTGGGTTACACTCAAAAACCAGACGCACCCACATCCACACGCACAGTCACACAGTCACACAGTCATCACCCCCGCACGCGTACCGTCGTCACAGGCTTAGACCGTTTGATTTGATTAATTTGAAGCAATTATTTCCATCATTGCCCCACCCCCGATCCTAGGACTGTGTATCCTTCTTCACCTTCATTCAGCCCCCAACCACAGCCCAACCCCCACCCACGACCAGTTACCTTGAGTCAAGGACAGAAAATCGAATGTGTGTGTTCTGCTGCCAACTGTTATTCCTCCCAGGGTACGAGCGCGTGCTGGCGCCCCCCCCCCTCTCCCCCTCCCCTTCCACCACTCGCTTCAAAATCTCCCCGAGGCCTGAGTGTCGCGAGATTAATTACCACACTTAGACTGTCGGTCGCGGGAATGTTTCGAATTGCGTTTGTCGTTATCGTTGCCGAATGCGACTTGATTTGGCTGAGCCGGACCCTTAGGGGAGGAGGCGGCCGTTTCCACTGGCTTGTGGCGCCTGTCAGTCTGCGAAGGTAAATCCACCCCAGATGGAGAGCGAGAGGATGCACTTACACGCAGCTAATCCATTATCCTGCCAAGCAGAATAATTACGAGTTCATCCATTAACCACTGCTCCTGCTGCTCCCACTGCTGCTGGCCAGCATGTGAAGGCGAAGTGGATTCGTGATTTTTTTCCCATGAGCCGCCCCGTGTCGGAATTAAAAACAAAAAAAAAACGCACAGAAAAGTTTGATCCTGATGATGTTGTGAATATCTAAATCAGAGCATTAATGGCAGGAAAGTAGCGTGCAACCGGAAGGGGGGTGCTCTCCGGCGGGCGGTGCGCTAAGCCTTAAAGGCAAGGAACAGGAGGCAAGGACTGCACAGCGTGATGGAATTAAATTCCATCACAACTCCTCCTTTCGCAACAAATATTTTGATTAATCGCAAATTGCAGTTATTGCCCGCAAATTGTGCGCACACAATGACGGTTCATTAAAGGATCCACTGCAGGAGTCGAACGGGTAAACAAGCATGCAGTGCGTCGAGTCCTTCGAGCCGGATTAATTTAACAAAACTCCGACGGGATGGCACGTTCAGTGGATGCACAATATCGCTAATTTTCATGCAGGCCGAGGCATTTGAACCGAACGCAGTGCAGCGACGCCACTAGACCGCTGAGTGGTGTTGGGGGGCGAGGTTGAACTTGCGAAAAACACAATGGGAGGCAGTGTCGAAGCAGATTTCATCAGGGGCTGATTAATTTCATACAAGGCTGGGTTGAGATACAAGGCTCTCCGGCGAGCGAGAAAACATTGTGCGTCAAGTGGGGCAAGCGATGGAAAACCATAAGGAATCGTCACCTCAACTGGCAGCTGTCAGGGCAACAGGCCAGCCAGCTCTAGCTCTAGCAAATGTGTCGCGACAGTTCGGTGGGCACCTGGGTCTAGAAGAAGAGGTAGGTCAGCATCTTCACGGCGGATCAACAACCTCTCATGGGCACAGTGAACTGTGACTCACTGACGTATCCCAATAATCGCCAAGCAAGGGGTCGGTGTGAGATCGTCTCAGTACGACCAACCGTTACGCGGCACAGAATATGGCATCTCATCTGCCACTCTGTGGAGGTGGCTAAAGTACCCACCTTCGGAAGACAATCATGCACAGCAAGTGGTTGAAGCTAGAGCTGCAACCTCACAGTGACCAGCTTGCTGAGCTTGAGTAGATTCGTGGTGACAGTGGCGACCGCCGACACCATCGTCATCCTCCACACCATCCTCTGGGTCCATTCCACGTCCCAAGCAGCGCCCCATTATCTAGCGAAGACACACACCTCACCAGAGTGACGTCAGACCATGAATTGCCCACAGAAAATCGTTGATTTCTCCCCGAAAACACCCGCCCAACGGGTCGAAGTGGATGAAATCTTCAAGGGGACATCTGAGGCAAGCTTCCAAAAAAAACCGCACTCAAAAATTCGCAGTTTTTTGGAAAATCGAAAAAATGCACGATTTCGCCCGAAAAATGCAGTAAATTGGCAAAGCCGGCGAGTCGACTTTTTCCGCTGCGAGCGTGCAAATTTTTGAAAATCGATTTTTGGGGAATTTTGAGTGTTTTTTGGGTGAACATTTGTTGGAATGGAGTGTGTGGAGGGGGACCACGAAGTCTGCATCCAAAATTTGAAGGAAATCGACGCAGAAATGCGAAAATGAGGCGATGTCGATTGTGGCGAGTGTGTTCAGTAAGAGGTTTCAATTGTGTGGGGTGAGGAAAATGCAACGGGAAGAGATATTTGTGATCTGTAAATGGGGGAGTGTTGGCGAGGGCTTGCCGTTTCACCGTGTGGAAGGTCAGCAATGTGTGTGCAAGGGTGGGCGCACGGTGGTTGTAGATAGATGGTAAACCTATTTCAGTCGATTGCGCACATCTCTTGAATGGGAGACAATGTGCTGGTCGATGGTCTGTCTGCAAATAGTCATAAGTCGTCGACGGTGTGCCAGTCAGTTCAAAATCAAGTGAAACTAGTCATTTTTCATCGAAAATTTGGAGGGGTTCGGCGTGGATATGCGAAAATGAGGCGCCCGGCAGTTGCAGAGGGGACTGGTTGGAGATGGCTTGAGGAGGCATGTGGAATCTGAGTTGTGAGGTGGTGGATGCACCTCGTGGGGTGGTCATTGGAGTGAGCTTGTGGTCTTGGACAACGATGACGGGTCAGTCGAGGCGACGAAGTGGGTTCGGAGAGTCAAAGATGCGTCCTTGTCGCCTGATGGCAGGTCTACCAATCACAGTGGAGACGTCCGTAGTCCATCTGCACCCCCGCAAGCTGGGATCTATTTCAACTCAATGTGGACTACAGTGGGACACATTCAACAGAAGGGGGAAGCTGACAAGCCACTGGAAGAGCGTCATCATCGAAAGTGTTTACAGTCGCCATTAGATGTGACCTCTTTTCGTTTGCCACAACGACTCAGGGTCACGGCGGTCTAAAGATCGCACATAGTCCTCGTCAGTCGAAACAAACTTCACCAACACTCCACAGACAGCGTCGCTTGAGTAGCGACCAACGTTTGTTGTTGACAGGGAAAGAGAGAGAGAGGCACACAGTCTGCTGCCCACACGCGAGGACAACACCGAGAACGAGGACGATGTGCACTTTGTGTAAACAAAATTTTCCAAGAGACCTGCTCCGTGACAGATGTCTTAAGGCCTATGTACCTGTACCTGTCGTCGCGACGGACGGCTTTTAGTGAAGAAGAATATGCACACTCACCAACATGACCGCAGAGTGCTTATGTCCATTGAGTGCTTGACAAGATTTCGGTCCTTTTTCACTCGTTGGGGATGTGAGGGGGGATGGGGGGAGGATGATGATTTAACAGGCAAATGGAGATGTCCATATCCCGATGTAAGTGTCGAAAAACCATTACGCACTTGAACTGACGATGTTTTCTCTTCGAGGAGGAAGGTGCAACGCTTCAAAACCAAGGACAGGACACGATACGACTCGGTGGGGGACCGGGGGCGAGGTGGTAGTGCAGGCGACACTCACTGCTGGTGGAGAGCAACAGTACGCTCCTTTAACGTGGCTTACACCGCCGCGAGCAATTTTGACCTCTTCCCTTGCAGATAAGGAAGCACGTACAAGTGATGAAGGGCGTAAAACAATTTGCTTTTCCTTGTCGCCAACAATGACACCACCGCGGAGATGGCCAATCGCTGTGCTTGGAACCGCCTGGAAGGGCATCGTTAAACCAGGATATCCGATGAAGGTCCCCTATGTACTGTCCTTGGAGGACGAGTCTGGTCGAACGACTTCGAGTCGTGGTCACGTAGAGCGACACCGGCCCGGGAAGTCTTCGACTTCAACCCGCAGAGACACCGGGGTAAGGGAAGACCACGGCACGCAGCTGGAAGGTGACCTTAACCAGGTGAACGTGCGTGACTGGAAGCAACTAGCACAAGACCGAGCTGGATGGAGAGACATGCTTGGCTGAGGCCCAAGTCCCCATCCGGACCGTAGCGTCACTCCACGAAGGTGACGAACTCCTAAGTGGACGCGGGAGGCATCGATTGAGCGGTGCACAATGAAAAGTCCAGGAGTCCAGGAATGTTTACGTTTCAGTGCAAGGAATCTTGAGCAGCCAGCACGCCATCGAGGCTCAGCGAGAAGAGACAATTTTAGGTGACAAGTGTGTGTACATCCTTCCATCATTCATCGCTCAGTCGCCACTCACTTCCGCAGTCGCTCAGCCGCTCAATTCGTCGTCCATTGCATCGCCCATTGCGTCACGGCTTAAAAATCAATCAAATTCAGGTGATGACAGTCACTTACACCTCCCCCCCCAACCGCACGCGTAATGAATCCACTTCAAGTGCCCGATGCACACTCGGTACCCTCCAATCAGCGTCACAGCGAGACTTTCTTCCCCACCAGTATTCTTTTTCACTCATTAAATGCCCCAGTGAGCCCATCTCCAGCCAGCAGCCGCCATCTCATTCGAAATCAAGTCACGACCTTGGTAAGGACCCAACTTCAGCCGCCAGCGCTTCAACTCAAACCCGGCACATCACGGCCAGATCTGAGTCTCATCGTTGCGGCACGACACGGTGGCTCATATCCGATGAAGGAGCGTGCGCCATCACCCACCCCAACGATATGAGCCTCCCGTTGATTTTTTGATTCTGCTTCTGACTTCCCTCTGCCGAGCAGCCCCACCGAAGACATCGACCTATTAATTAACATTTTAAGATTCAGTTTGCATTTTTAATAGGCCATTACGTACGGGCGGCTTACCGTCGCCTCAGCAGAAGCGGTTTTGCGATTCCGATGTGTTTCCACCTCCCTGACGGGCGGAGGTTAACCCCGCGGGCAGACATGAACCGAAATCACGGCGCTCGTCGTGCGTAAATAAAAATTCAGTGTGCTCAGTGCTCGCATCCATCACATCGATGTATCCAGCAGCCAGCAGCAAGCAGCCAGCATCGAGCAGCCAGCAGCCAGCATCCACCACCGCAATCGTATTCAGGGGGGAGGTTATTTTTTTCTTGCGGTTGAGGTCTTCATTGTTGTCGGCTCCTTCAGGGATTCGAAGGGAACCGCTAAGGCATTCGGTTATCGAGTCTCAAGTCTCGAGTCTATAACCTGAAGGGGCACCGGCACCAGGATGGGAGTACATGCCGATTAGACTGTCTTCACCTTAATTACATTTTAATATGCGAATCCCGTCGTGAATAAATATTTATAAAAATCTCAAGACGAAGAGGAAGGCGAAAACAAAACAGCCACCCAACCACCCTCCCTTTGCAGAAGCGCAAAGAAAATGTAATTTTAATCGAAAGCGGTCGGTCGGCTGAGGTATGTGTGCCAGGCTGGCCCGGCCGGAGCTGACTGACTGTGCGAATCGTTGTCGTGTACTAGACCGACCCCCGGCGCGCACTTGCGACGAGATAATATGCAAAATAGCATTCCGAGCCGCGGGTATCTGCTTGATATCCGGTACTTGGCCGCCGCACCCCAACACACAACACACACAACCGGCTACCGATGCCGATGCGAAAAGCGGAAAGCGGAAAACGGATGCGGATACGATACGGTAGGTATGTCCGGGTGCTCGCCGTCGTCATCGTCGTTCGCAAAGATGACGGATAGACGATGGATCGGCGTTTGAAATTAAATCAAAAACTGGTCAACGTGCGATAGTAAATTGTGCTAGGCAGCCATTAAAAACGACAAGGCTATTTCGAAAAATTAAGTGCTTAATTTCGCACAAAAACCTGACTGACTTTTGACGGTGGGTGGGTGGCGAGCTTGGGTTGGTGGCCGGCACACGGTGATGCCATTAAAGTGCATAGAACTGGAGCGGGCTCAATAAAAACCGTTGCCGAAAAGCAATTACAAAACGAAATTGATTTTACAGTGCACCTCGGGTGGGGTGGACTGCTGGATGGGTGGTCCTGTGCTTGTTCACTGTTCTAACAGCTAATTGGGTAGTTCGATTGAGTGTTAAACCAATGTTTTGGATTTTTATGCTTCTTGTTGTTTCATTGGGAAATTGCTGCCATATCCCGGAGAGGGAGAGGGAGGGAGTGATTTAATGCGATTATACCGTCCAGCGTCAGCACGGACAGTAAGTGCATTTTACTGCCTGGACTTTATATTAAAATCCGTCTTCGTGTTCGGCTGGCGGTGGGTGGGTGGGTGGGTGTGTAGACGTCCTTTCATAAGGATTATTGCTTTCAGTTGACTGCATAAAACTCATTAAATGACCATCCATATGGCCACGTCCCTCGGTCATTTCACTGCCGTGCAGAGATTGAAATGCCATTGCAAAGGAAAAATTATGATAGAAACTGCAGCGTAACGTCAATAGAGATGGACAGATTTGTTTACAGCAGCACATCAAATTCATTCTCCTCCTCGTCGTCGTCGTCGTCGTCGTCGTTGCGTTCACTTTCCTTAATTAAGTTCTTGTCTCTTAAATACGCACCATGGCCACACTGGCACTGCCGCACTGCCACACGGCATAGACATTTCGAGGAGTGGATGTGTTAATTTCACTTCCACTCTTCATTCCTGTTCACGGCCGTAATTAAGACGATGCACGGTAGGGACCGGGAGCAGCAGCGAAGAGGATGCGGACCGTATGCGTGTGTGTTAGGGAGATTTGCAGCGCAAGTCGTCTTGAATGTTACATCAGCGAAACGTAGCACTCAACATAAAATGGTAAATTGCTTTCATTCTTCACCATTCCCAGGCGCGCTTAAGATTTTCGGCTCTCCGGTGCGGGCATGCTTGTTGTTGCTGCTCTCCGTCTGGGAAGGCGAAAGTTAACTGCTCGACCGGCTGATACTGAACAGTGGCATATGTATTTAATTACACTTGTGTATACATCCAGTTGCGGCGGCACAGAGCGAGCGGCACAGGCATACCGACTGCGCACTGAAAGCGAGATGAATTCCAGCGCCAGCACTCACACTCCCCACACCCTTCCACCCATCTCTGGTGAGGCAGAAGAAAAGAAAAAAAACAAAAAATCGAAATTTTCTTCAAAAAAAAAAAAACCTAAAAGGATGCTGTTGGCATCTCGAAGAAATAAAGCGAAACATCATCACGCCAAGTGCGGAAGGCTGGCAAAACGGAGACGAGATCAAGGCGAACATGGTGGGGCGGCTTTGGGTGACTGTGTGTCTGTCACAAGGGTTGAAAATAATAGGATCAACAATTCCAGCAAGCGGCGACGTCCACGAAGTGGCTTATTGTGCGCGAAAAAGAGTATCGATAAGAGCGGAGGAAAAAAAGAAAAACTGAAAACGTTAAATTGGCTAGAAAGTTTCCGCTTTTCCTTGCAAGCAGATGGTCAGAGTGCAGTGGGGGAGGGAATGCGGCACTCATTTGCGACAACTGACGGAGTGGCAGGCGACTTAATGTAGACCCTCTCCCGTCGGGTGACACTGTCAGTGGCACTGGCAGCGACGCTGGCAGCTGGCGGCCTTGGAGGGGTGTTGGATCAATCTCTTTACGAGGTCCTTGAGGGAGAGGGACGAGCCGAGGCTTCCTTTCGTGGGCGGGATTTGATTTTACTCTTCTGGACTTCGGACGCCACTTAGTGGCACGTCCAGTCGTCCCTCTAGGGGACCGCTTCTCGACTTCGGACGCCGCTAGGTGCCACGCTCAGTCAGGTGCCCACCGGCCCGCTTCTCGACTTCGGACGCTACTTGGTGCCAGGCTCAGTCAGGTGTCCAGCGGCCCGCTTCCCGACTTCGGACGCCACTTGGTGCCACGCTCAGTCAGGTGTCCACCGGCCCGCTTCCCGACTTTGGACGCCGCTTAGTGCCACGCTCAGTCAGGTGCCCACCGGCCCGCTTCTCGACTTCGGCCGCCACTTGGTGCCACGCTAAGTCAGGTGTCCACCGGCCCGCTTCTCGACTTCGGACGCCACTTGGTGCCACGCTCAGTCAGGTGTCCAGCGGCCCGCTTCTCGACTTCGGACGCCGCTTAGTGCCTCTAGCGGCCCGCTTCTCGACTTCGGACGCCACTTGGTGCCACGCTCAGTCAGGTGCCCACCGGCCCGCTTCTCGACTTCGGACGCTACTTGGTGCCAGGCTCAGTCAGGTGTCCAGCGGCCCGCTTCCCGACTTCGGACGCCACTTGGTGCCACGCTCAGTCAGGTGCCCAGCGGCCCGCTTCCCGACTTCGGACGCCACTTGGTGCCACGTCCAGTAAGTTGCCCAGCGGCCCGCTTCTCGACTTTGGACGCAGCTTAGTGCCACGCTCAGTCAGGTGCCCAGCGGCCCGCTTCTCGACTTTGGACGCCACTTGGTGCCACGTCCAGTAAGTTGCCCAGCGGCCCGCTTCTCGACTTTGGACGCAGCTTAGTGCCACGCTCAGTCAGGTGCCCAGCGGCCCGCTTCTCGACTTTGGACGCCGCTTAGTTTCTCTAGCGTCCCGCTTCTCGACTTCGTCCGCCACTTGGTGCCACGCTCAGTCAGGTGCCCAGCGGCCCGCTTCTCGACTTCGGACGCCACTTGGTGTCAGGCTCAGTCAGGTGCCCAGCGGCCCGCTTCCCGACTTCGGACGCCACTTGGTGCCACGCTCAGTCAGGTGTCCAGCGGCCCGCTTCTCGACTTCGGACGCCGCTTAGTGCCTCTAGCGTCCCGCTTCCCGACTTCGGCCGCCACTTGGTGCCACGCTCAGTCAGGTGCCCAGCGTCCCGCTTCCCGACTTCGGACGCCACTTGGTGCCACGTCCAGTCAGTTGTCCAGCGGCCCGCTTCCCGACCTTGGACGCCACTTAGTGCCGCCTGCAGTCAGTTGTCCAGCGGCCCGCCTCTAGACTTCGGACACCACTTAGTAGCAGCCAGCGGCCCGCTTCTCGACTTCGGACGCCACTTGGTGTCAGGCTCAGTCAGGTGCCCAGCGGCCCGCTTCCCGACTTCGGCCGCCACTTGGTGCCACGCTCAGTCAGGTGCCCAGCGGCCCGCTTCTCGACTTCGGCCGCCGCTTAGTGCCTCTAGCGTCCCGCTTCCCGACTTCGGACGCCACTTGGTGCCACGTCCAGTGAGTTGCCCAGCGGCCCGCTTCCCGACTTCGGCCGCCACTTGGTGCCACGCTCAGTCAGGGGCCCAGCGGCCCGCTTCTCGACTTCGGACGCCACTTGGTGCCACGCTCAGTCAGGTGCCCAGCGGCCCGCTTCCCGACTTCGGCCGCCACTTGGTGCCACGCTCAGTCAGGTGCCCAGCGGCCCGCTTCTTGACTTCGGACGCCGCTTGGTGCCACGTCCAGTGAGTTGCCCAGCGGCCCGCTTCCCGACTTCTGCCGCCACTTGGTGCCACCTCCAGCCGGACGTGACTTCAGACGCCTCCCGTTCCCCCACTCGGCAGTCATTCACCGCCGCCCCTGCGGTGGCCATCGATAGGCCAAGGGATTCACCGAAAATTCAGCACAATGAATGCCCGATGCATGATGCTCACTTCCAGCCCATTCAGCACATCACCTTTGATTGATGTGATCCCTTCCCGGTCTCCCAGGCCGGGATTAATCAGTTATACAATTACACGAGATTTCTTTCATTGATTCGATGCCGATGCCGATGCCGATGTGGATGCGTATCCGTCCACCCCCGTCCATCGCTGGGCCTCTGTGGGTCCTCCTAATCGATACCCCCTCGGCCACAGCCACCCGGCCTAGTCAGGGAGGAAAATAAAACATCAATTTATATTCTCATCATCTGAGCTCGGGGATTCCGTTTCGGAGAACATTAGTCTTCGTCTATTTCTGATTTGATTCCCCCCGCTGGACACACACTCGCCGCGTACAGTGCTTGTGTCAGAGCTTGACATAATCAACATAAGTCAATTTGAGCTTCATCTTGGGCCTCTCGGCGCACTTGGATTGTGTGGAGCGGGCTGGTGGATGGTGGGTGGACGGTGGAGGGTGGGGGTTGGACCGGGCGTGGGAATAGAATTAAAATATTTTAATTTGCCATCCCTCGTCGTCATCATCGTCATCGTCATCGTTACTCGCTTCATTTTGCCGCTCGATTCATTTGAAATGTCAATCAAGTGACGTGACAGACGGATGAACGACTGAAGGACTGAGTGACTGAACGCGTGACTGGTGGACTGAACGGCAGAAGGACTGAGTGACTGGACAACTGAATGACTGAAGGACTGAGTGACCGAGGGGCTGAACGAACGAACGACTAAAGGACTTAAGGACTGAATGACTGAGTGACTGAAGGACTGAAGGACTGAATGACTGACTAACTGAAGGACTGAGTGACTGAACAACTGAGGGACTGAGGGACTGAACGACTGAAGGACTGAAGGACTGAGTGACCGAAGGACTGAAGGACTGAGTGACTGACTAACTGAAGGACTGAGTGACTGAACAACTGAGGGACTGAACTACCAAACGTCTGAAGGACTCATTAACTGACCGACTTCAAAAAGGACCTCCACCCATCAATCGAAGATGATGATTTCCCATTACACTGTCCCCCCGGATTCAAATCAAAGCGCTGCTGGCTACTAATTAATGTCGCTCACACAAAAGGCTGCGCGCCAGAGGGAGCCACGTACGCACCAAAATGCTCGTCCTTCGGCTGTGGTTTTTTTTAATTAATTTCCTTCGATGCGAATGAAAGGATAAAGCAACTCAATGGGTAACGAACAACAAAAAAAAAATTGATAAACATCTCCCACCCACTGTCGTCGCATTTAATTTGATTGAAAATTTCGTCATATTGCTGGAAAAAATTTCATTAGCAACCGCTACATCGTCCCTCATCAATGGCAGAGACGCGCCACGATATGGCATGCCATGGCAGCAGCACCCCAATGCACAATACACGGTTCGTTCCTCATTTCTTTTTTGAGGATTCCACAATAGGATGCGATCATGGTCGGCGTACACAGCACTGTGGGGTTGTAAAATTGAATTCCTTGAATATGAATGAACGGGTGGGGGAGTGGGATGACAAGGACATGGTTTGGAAAATTGAAAATAACCAACTCCTGCCCTCGCATGCACAATGCATATGCATTGTGGATGGATGCGTGCATCTCTTGAATTCACAAGACCCCAGGTCGTCCGTCGTAAGGGAACATGTTTAGCTCCCGTAATTAGGTATAAGGACCAATTGGGCGCCCGAATAATGGGCAGTGAAGTGAGGTGCTTGACCAACATGGTTGGGAGCGGAGATCGGGCGGAGACTTGAAAGGACGACAGGTGATGCTGGATGTTCATCCGGGTCCGGGTTTCGGTTTCGATGTTGCTTCGGCCACTACGGAGTGCTCGAGGGCTGTTTGCAGTTGTTACTCCTGCTTTTGTTCTTCCTGGTACTGACACTCCGCAAATAATCATCATAAATCAGCTCCATTCATTGCGTTGGCCAATTAAAACAAATGGCATGCGTCTGCATTTCGCTGTCCGGAGAACAAAAGCGCATCTCCTGTGCGGATTTCCAGAGATAATCACTTCATCAACACAATCACAGAACAAAAAAACAAAAAAACACCACAAAGTGAGCCACTAATCGGGGATCGAGTGGCATTCAACGAGGAGGCTGCTGCCTTTGTTGCCTTCCACCTCGAGTCCATCATTTGTTGAGTGATTTTGTCATTCGCTCAGCAGATGTCCACCTCATTCCTGCCGTCGTCGAAGGGATTATTCACTTTTTCGGCCAGTTCACAAAACTTCGGCTTAGCTGGTGCCATTCTTCCACACCTCGGTGACGGGGATTACGTCGGGCGGCAGGTTGCAGCGGCCACGCATGCACTGCCCCGTCGGAAATCCATTTAGAGTCGGCTGGATTGTGGTTGGATGCAAGTCGGATCAGAAAGCGAGACTAATTTGGCTGACCAGACGCACGGTACCCATGCCCAGCGTCGTCGGTGACCATTTTCAGACAGGGAACCACGGAAGCCTCCTTGGTCCATGGTCTGGACTGAATGTTCAACGATCCACATCGGGGACGAGACTGAAATGTCTGAAATGTCGCAGGTAACCCGTGGACAGTGGAGGACGACACTGGATCAGGAGAGGATGACTGCTTGGCCACCAATGCTCCTGGCAAGGCTTCGCGAATGTTTAAGATCTCCCAGCGAGCCCGTACCGACTAGGCGTGTAAACTGGCATCGATTAGCGTGACAAGGTCTGGGGAATCGAATCTGTGAGGAAACAGCAAGTGCACTCTACTCCGTGATTCTCAAACAAAGGAGGGACTTAATGTCCTGCATGCGAAGGAGGGTAAAACGCGACTTCAGAGACATCATCGTAGTCGACCTGCAAAGTGGAAATCAACTGGAACAGCCTTCGATCCTTGACATGAGCTCCACCAATTTCCGTTCGCAGGCCATGCTCAAGGAGTGTTCAAGATGACTACTCAACATCCCCCTTTGCAAGTTGTAGTCGCCACGCTTCATGTCAGAGCGTGGCTTCGGAGGGTAAGCTGAGGACTAGGCTCGGGGTCATTGTACAAGACTCCTTCCAAGAGGCTAGTTATGTGGGACGAAGGAACTTAATTCAAGGTTCAAAGTGGCCTGGCAACGCCATAGCGAGGCCCATCTCCTGCACGGCGCATACTGTGCGACCAACAAGAACTCAAGGCAAGACAAAGGCACGCCACAATGGTTCAAGGACAAGGGTGTGTCTGGCGAGACTGAGATAACCTCTTGCTCCCAATACATCTGTGCGTGGTGCGTTCAAGAGCGTCCACCAAATCTCAAGCGAATGCTACCGCGTTGAAAACGATGGGCAATGGGAGACCTCCTCGTACCTCCTGGCAGTTCCTTCTTCCTCCTTGTGCGTTCTTGTGGCTCCTTGTACCTCCTTGTGGCACCTTGTGGCTCTTATCGCTTCGTGTGGCTACTTGTCCCCAAGCCCCCAGGCCTCAAGCGACGCTTCCCCGAAAACTTTCTCCGAAGCGCTACCGTGTACAGGCCCCAAATCGTTCAAATCAATCTCACACCTCACCAGGGGCGGTTGAAATGTCCCCAAGTCCTTTCCCATCACCAAGGCCGACCTGCACGAGCCTCAAGCTCGTCGGTCGGCACTTTGGACCGTTGGGTTGGGATTTTTCGTTGCCTTGAAGGTCTCCTCCCTAATTTGGGACGAAATCTCTGCAACGAGGTCAGCAACAATCGGCGTGGTAACCTTTCGACGAGGGACTTGTATTAAGTTCTCTGAAAAGAGATACCAATTAGTTTTGCAAGCTCGCTCGCTCTCTCTGTCTCTCTGTCCGTCTGTCTGGCCGGTGGGGGACAGTGAGGAACATGATAAGGCGCAGCCGGTTCGAGTTCGAGACGAGAGTGTGTCTATTTTTGACGATACGCGATACATTTTTCCCGTCCAAGATGACTTCCCCCCCAAACAAGGGGAGACGAGAAAAAAAACCCCCCACTCTCCCGATCGATTCCTATTGGTGGGTGCCTGCATGGAAGGAAACAGAATACGGCAGCGCTGGGGAAACGAAGCGACCGTGGGTACGTATTAGCATGCATGGCGACTGGATGGAAGTGCCATCGGCTGGATGGAAGTGCAGCTGCATTTTTTTACTCCTGTCGACGGGGTATTAGATTCATGTCCGTCCGGACAGCCCTATCTGCGCGCAACCATGGCGATGGTTGCATCATGTGACTTAACAAGTTTAATCCCCCTTAAAACTGTGTGCAGACCCTTGTTTTTTTTTTGGTCCTTTGCGACAACTGGACATGGGAGCACTCGGTGCTGGGGTGTTGTGGATACAAGATGGCGATGCCTGGCTGGTATGCTGAACAAGTGTGTGGCGGCCGGTGCGGCGGTCTGGTCGGCGGTCTGGTCGGCTGTCCAGCGGAATTAACTTGATTAAGGAACGCTGACGGGGGGAATAGGGCGTCAAACGCGCTTGCGCTTGGTGGGAGGGTGGCCATTTTGCCGGCAATGCAACATTACTTGACTTGGTTCCGTCTTGGTTGCCTTCAAGTGAGAGACGAGAAAGATTGTCATGGTCAAGTGGTCAAGTCCAAGTTGCTTCCACCGCCGATGACCAACGGATACAATGGAGACACCCGTGAGGGACCCCACTTGGGAGCTCATGCTGGCACCCGTGACGGGCTCCGTTTTGGAGCTCACGCTGGTGACTGTAGGCACTCATGAGGGACTCCGCTCTGTAGCTCACGCTGGTGACTGTAGGCACCCGTGAGGGACTCCGTTTTGGAGCTCACGCTGGTGACTGTAGGCACTCATGAGGGACTCTGTTTTGAAGCTCACGCTGGTGACTGTAGGCACCCGTGAGGGACTCCGTTTTGAAGCTCACGCTGGTGACTGTAGGCACCCGTGAGGGACTCCGTTTTGGAGCTCACGCTGGTGACTGTAGGCACCCGTGAGGGACTCCGTTTTGGAGCTCACGCTGGTGACTGTAGGCACTCATGAGGGACTCCGTTTTGGAGCTCACGCTGGTGACTGTAGGCACCCGTGAGGGACTCCGTTTTGGAGCTCACGCTGGTGACTGTAGGCACTCATGAGGGACTCCGTTTTGGAGCTCACGCTGGTGACTGTAGGCACCCGTGAGGGACTCCGTTTTGGAGCTCACGCTGGTGACTGTAGGCACTCATGAGGGACTCCGTTTTGAAGCTCACGCTGGTGACTGTAGGCACCCGTGAGGGACTCCGTTTTGGAGCTCACGCTGGTGACTGTAGGCACTCATGAGGGACTCCGTTTTGGAGCTCACGCTGGTGACTGTAGGCACTCATGAGGGACTCCGTTTTGAAGCTCACGCTGGTGACTGTAGGCACCCGTGACGGACTCCGTTTTGAAGCTCACGCTGGTGACTGTAGGCACCCGTGACGGACTCCGTTTTGAAGCTCACGCTGGTGACTGTAGGCACTCATGAGGGACTCCGTTTTGGAGCTCACGCGGGTGACTGTAGGCACCCGTGAGGGACTCCGTTTTGGAGCTCACGCTGGTGACTGTAGGCACTCATGAGGGACTCCGCTCTGTAGCTCACGCTGGTGACTGTAGGCACCCGTGACGGGCTCCGTTTTGAAGCTCACGCTGGTGACTGTAGGCACCCGTGATGGACTCCGTTTTGGAGCTCACGCTGGTGACTGTAGGCACCCGTGAGTGAGAGATCTGAGTCTCGACGACCTTCTCATGGTCAGACTGAGTGATAGTCATGAATCGAGGTGTAGGCAGGCTAGTGCCACAGTGTCCCTGCCTCACGTGGGCTCGGCCAGCTTGTTGAGGGATAGGCGGTTGTTCATGGGACGTGGCTCCTTTCAATTGTGAATGCGTTCAATCATCGAAAGGAGCATGCTCTATGTACGGTGTCACCCTCAACGCATGGATGCCCTTATCGAGCTCAGTTCGAAGAAGGCCGGTAACTACCTCGAAAAAGACGTTCATTTCAACAAGATCAGAGCAAAGCACACCGCCTAAGCCATTGAGTGCCACACAATTAGAGCCGATTGACAATGCACTTAAGGTTCCTATTTCCAGCCGAATCCGGTCACTCTCTTGCCCTAATTGACGCCTGACACACTCCCAAATCCGAGGCAATATCACGAGCAATTGAATCGACTGAACTAGAGCGCAGAAAGGACACAGCATCAACATCAGCACAACACGTGTGCTTGAGTTCCATTAATTAAGTCCTTGTTCGCCGATTGCCAGCTGCAAGTGCAGCTCGAGAAGCGGTTGCCTCAGCCTCGAATAAATCCCCCTTAATTAATGAATCGAAAAAAGGAACACCGTTTACATGAGCTTACTGAGGACATCATCCAACCAAAAAAAAACCCCATCAAATATGCACTTGATACCAAGCTTTCCACTCCACTCGGCTCCTGCCTCTAATTGGTGTTGACGCGAGCCTGGCTTTGCTAATGGAGTGTACTGCCGAAAAGTTAAAAAAAAAAAAACGCCCCACAACATCCACGTCCAGTGTCTTCGTTCGTTTGGATCTCCTTCTCTCTCGCAGAATAGAAGGATGTGTACAATCCAATTGGTTTTCGATAATTGATGCTGATCTGACAACGAAATGGATTTGCCGTGATTCGAGGTGTGTGTGGACGGAGTTCGGTAAGAGAGGCCCGTGATTGGATGTCTTCCATGACGGGGGTTAGATGATGTGGGCAGAAATGAGAGAGAGGTTCTTTTGAGTCCCCAACTGAAGTCCAGAGAAAATTCCGGGCCACAGCGCCTCACCGACTGGCAGCGTAAGCGAAGAAATGAAGGAATTTTGGGTAAATTTAAATCGGTTCTGATGGCATTGAGTGGGAATGTCTTCCATTGGACTGCAACCATCGTGGCTAGAGACTCCCTGACTTCTCAGAGATGCCATGCAGCAGCTGCCTTTCAGCCACTCTAGGCAAGACACAGCTGTCCACGGTGGCTTGGCATTCAGGCAGACACTGCATTCTGCTCCATTCCAGCCCAGCTCTCACCAAAACCCCTTTAGAATTTCTGAAAAAACCAAGAAGTCTCGTTGAGACCTTAAGCCCAGACCTTCTCATTTGCCTGCTGTGGCCAACTAACCAAGTAGCACACCACACCATCGGCAGCCATTCAAAAAAGTGCCAAACTGCCTGAAATTGGTCAACCATATCTCCATCCACCGTCGCGCAACCGTTGCACTGACACTGCTGCCCCTCCCCACGATTAAACGGCAAGCTCTTGCCACCATTCCCCCATTCACAGATCGCAAAACTGCCTCCTCATTGCATTTTGCTCGCCCAACGGAATTGAAACCTCTTACTGAACACACTCGCCACAATCGACATCGCCTCATTTTCGCATTTCTGCGTCGATTTCCTTCAAATTTTGGATGCAGACTTCGTGGTCCACCTCCACACACCCCATTCCAACAAATGTTCACCCAAGAAACACTCAAAATTTCCCAAAAATCGATTTTCAAAAATTTGCACGCTCGCAGCAGAAAAAGTCGACTCGCCGGCTTTGCCAATTTACTGCATTTTTCGGGCGAAATCGTGCATTTTTTCGATTTTCCAAAAAACTGCGAATTTTTGAGTGCGGTTTTTTTTGGAGGCTTGCCTCAGGTGTCCCCTTGAAGATTTCATCCACTTCGACCCATTGGCCGGGTGTTTTCGGGGAGAAATCGACGATTTTGTGCGACAATCTCACACTATGACGTCATCGGGCGAATGAGTGTCTCTGCTAGATTGAGCATCCACGCGGACGGACGAGTGCGGTTTTTAAAATCAAGTGAATCCTGGTCGGTGGAGGGATGGGTCTGATGAGCGGAAGATGTCCCAGGCGAGCGGGACCATCGCGGGACGGTCGACGGAGCGGCAGAGTGTGGAGGTGGAGATTTACTTAACAGAACGTGGCGTCGGAACTTGTCGGTGGTCAGCTTGACACGGGACGGGGAGTGGTCAGGTGAGTGAATGTAGTGACTGGAGAGGGGTCTCAGGCCCCTCTTGCCAGCTGGCTTCACATCTTGAGGCGCGGAGCGTGATGGGCCGAAGATTTACTTAACAGAACTTAGCCCAGTCACTCGTTGACGATGGAGAGTGAGGACTCGCCCGCTGGAGTCTTCTTTAATGTCACAGTCACCCGTCCATGAGAGAGGGACATTCTATTGAAAATTCATTGTTCACAGCCGCCGGCGGCATTGGCCATTATTACCTCCGTTAATGAGCTCATCTCGACGCAATTCCGACGGCAGCGCACCACAAGTCCCAGGCTGACGCCTCATTTAATTTCGCACTAATTGATGCGGTCTTTTGTTTCGTTTCGGTTGCCTCATGTTTCGGCTTATGCTTCGACAGACGGATTTTATTTTAAGCCCATTTTGATTGGGCGCAAATTACCGCCGTGAGCTTGAATAATTGCTTGGCAGCCGCTATTCACGGGGTTTTGTGTTAATTTTATTTGTGAACGCCTTGTGGTGACCATTCAATGGGAGAAAAGCTCTTGTTGCTATGGCCATGGCGCTGGAGCTGGAAACTATGCTGGAATTCAATGAGATCAAGGCGATGTGATTTGTGACTCCTGCTAGACGATGGGCTCCAATTGAATATCTCAAGGGCGGATGAGGAAGGTCTAGGAGGAGGGTCCTTTCTTCGGTCTTTGGTCGATTCGGCAGTGGAGGGAATGCCCACGTAACCCATGGCGCCGAAGCACTGAATGATGGCCACAACCACGTGAAACACCTCTCGAATCATGAAACCCCTCGATCTGTCCCGCCAGTTCCTTCATGCAGTTTACTCCTCAAATGAGCACACCTCAGTGCATGTCCTCATTGTTTGCGAGAAACGCCAGCCTGTCGCGAATTTGATTTGATTTTCGAACGCTCGCTCTCGTAAGAGCGAGCACCGGACGACAAAAATTTGGTTTACTTGACATCACTTTAATTTGCTATCGGATTGGCCATCGTTTGCATCCCTGACGCGCCGGCGACCAGGCTAATCCATTAGCAGCGCGGTTTTCTTTGAAACAAAAATAATCAAAAATCACCGCTATTCTCTATTGATACATGGCGCCACAGCCCACTGATTGGAGGATAGCCCGGCGTTTTGAATAAATGCATTCAGGCGTAATTAGAACCCGATTGGGATCATCTTTCATTACATTAGTGCAACAAGAGGGGGGACCGATTGGAAGCGGATCAAAGGTGCGACCTGAAGCAGTTTATTTCGACGATAGGCGACGATAGGCGACGAAGGGCGACGAAGGGCGACGATAGGCAACGAAGGGCGACGATAGGCGACGATAGGCGACGATAGGCGACGATAGGCGACGATAGGCGACGATAGGTGACGATAGGCGACGCTAGGCGACGATAGGCGACGATAGGCGACGATAGGCGACGATAGGCGACGATAGGCGACGATAGGCGACGATAGGCGACGATAGGCGACGAAGGGCGATGATAGGCGACGATAGGCGACGAACACAGAATGCAACAAAGGAAGACCGAAGACAACGGACGACTGAGCGACGAGCGAAGCAAATTGCAAAGATAATGCATTTCATTCGAAATGTATCGTCGGGTTGCGACTGCGATAGAGCGACTTCTTCTTCATTGATTGGCGCAGTCCGGGGTGGACCTGGGCCTCAACCAACATGCCTCTCTCACCAGCTGCCTCCAGCTGCGCACACCAAGCTGGTTGAGGTCCTTTTCCACTTGCGCCATCTAGTGCGAGGACGTCCTCTGTTCCGCTGTCCCAATGGCTCGGTGTCGAAGACTCGATAGAGCGACTGGGCGACGGGAAAAAAAAACAGAGGCATTTCAATCAGAATGAAAGTTGAATGAGCTGCGATCTAAGTGAGCACTTCATGTCATCCTTCAGTCGTTTTGTACTGACTGACGGCAGCTCTCTCCCCCGTCCCCCATTCCATCCAGGTACCGTCAGCGCTCACAAAAAGTTTGTCTTTCGCAAGACAAACAATTCCATCGTCAAGGCAGATGCCCATTTTTATTAACCTCATCTCGTCCGCATGTCCAGCGCCTTCAGAGTAAAGTTATCTGCCTTCACATCGTTACACCAAAACTAGTGACAACGACGACACCAACGACACACTGTATGCGTGTGTTATCTGCCGCGCTGCTTGGCCATGGGACGCATTTAATTTGGCTTTGATTCCTTCTCCGTGAGTGTGTGGGTGGGTGTGCGTTTGGACTCCCCCCCTCCCACCACACGCATAATCAGCAACAGCAGCAGTGGCAGGAGCGCAAACGAGCATAACAATCCCGAAATGTTTTATTAGAAACTTAGTTTGGTTGGTTTATGGATTCGTTAGATACGACAACGACAACGACGACGATGGCAAGAATGGCATTTTCTCGGTTTCATTGTATGCAGGCTGTGCCTGAGTGATGAGCGCCCGGGGGGATGGCTGGGGGTGGCTGGGGGGTGGACGGATGTTTGATGAAGGTGTAGCATATCATATCTCTTTGTGATTTAATTAATTGGCAACATTCATTGGCGAATCATTAATTTTCAGAAATTCTCTGCCCAGACAGAGACAAACAAAAATCAAGCAACAAGAAAAAAACACTGCAATTCGATCCAATTGAATGCGAAAATGCAACAATGACTCCGCCCTTGCCACTGGTCTCGATGCACCAGTTAATTAATCTATCAATCGATGCTGTTGCCCGGGAGGCGGGTGCGGAAGGGTATTCAGTGAAAGAAGCCGCCAGCCCCAGGATTTCATTGAACACACAACACCCATCGGCCGGATGTCAGATGCAAAGAGACAGGCCCACTCATTACGAACCACCAGAAACGGGGATCCTCTGATTGATGGACTCGTATCATATTTAAAAATTGTCCTCACATTCATTCGTCTGAATGTGGCGCAGTCAAACGTAGTGGGCGGCGTGTTCTCATTAATTAGTGCGGCTTTTTTGTCGGGTTGTGGCCGGGGAACCGCTCGGTGGAACTCCCATGCGAATGCAGTTCGTCAAGATTGTCATATTTCAAAATAAACAGTCAATAATCGAGGGGGGGGCGGGGCGGAGGGGGAGGATAATTCACTTCCCTACGTGCAATCAGCTCGTGAAATTTGCCATATTTACTGGTGCTCTGCGAAAGAAAATCACATTTCCCCGACGCGTGCACTGGACTGACATGCGATATGTGTGCACGCTTCGATTTGGATTACACTATTGTGGTGTCCCATCCGTGCTGTGTGTCACGCAAGCCCCGTGGAGTTATTAAAAAAGCAAGACAGAACGGCGAGAGGAGGGCAGGTGGGGATGGAGACAGAGCAACATTGACGGCAGGCTTGGTTGTCCTTCGATTTTGTGGCGCTTCGTCGAGGGAGCTCTTGTCACGAAGTGAGGTGAGCCATTAGGCGTCTTTCGTAAGCAGAGGCCAAGAAGTAACACAAGGCGTCCTCCATGAGCAGAGGCCAAGGAGTAACACAAGGCGTCCTCCGTCAGCAGAGGCCAAGGAGTAACACAAGGCGTCCCCCTTAGGCAGAGGCCAAGAAGTAACACAAGGCGTCCTCCGTCAGCAGAGGCCAAGAAGTCACACAAGGCGTCCTCCGTCAGCAGAGGCCAAGGAGTAACACAAGGCGTCCTCCGTGAGCAGAGGCGAAGAAGTGACACAAGGCGTCCTCCGTGAGCAGTGTTCCTTCGTGGGCAGAGGCTGCCAACAGGTGAGCCAGAAAGGCGTCTTCGTCTGAATGCCTTTGAGACCACAGCTAGTCTTCAACAAAATTCAATCGGCTTCGTTTGCCTCCAACTGGGTTCATTTAGCGCCATCGCCGTCCTGCCCGTCGACGTCGACTGGAAAGGCGACGAGGAGTTGCACTGAATGCCGTTAATGATGACCACTCTAGGAGATGCCGCAGCCCAGTGAGGCTAAATGCAAGCGACCGCATCGAACGTTAACAGCTCATCAGTCAATCGGTGGAACGACATCCGGCAGCGCCAGATTCAGCCGAGAATGACTCCGCGCAGAGTTGAGGACTAACGTTGAGACTCATCGGAAATTAAGGTTAAGAGGGTGCATTTTGGCACATCAGAGACGGTGGAGAAGGACCGGGTTCGGTGCTAATCAAAGCGACCGGCTTTAAGACACATTCCCCACTGACGGCGTAGACGATGCACGCTGGCCCAGGAGTGCATGCACTGTGTGGGAAAGTTTAAGGAATTCCTGTGTGACGAGCAAGAGCGTGGCAGCAGGGCAACGATTGAGTGATTCATCAACCGTGAGAGGAGAGAGTGACGTACCAGCCTGCCCCAATAAGCGCACTGCCTCCGCAAAGGATAGAGACGTTTTATTAAACCTCACCGCCGAAGGGCAAACATTTTCGCATTATTTAGCAGATGCTGTAATGAAAGCAAATCTAGTGACATGAAAGAACGCCACATCAGCACCAGCCGAAGAACGCAAGTGAATATTTGCTGCATTTGCTGCACATGAACAACTGCAATTGATATTAAAGTCCGGTCACAAGGGCGGGCGGTTGGCTTTGCGGAGCACATCAAGGCGGGAGCAGATAGGATTTTATTAACTTCTCGGCCATCAAAAGCCGAAATTGCAAATAGCAACCTGCAACCGCAAACACGCCACCCACAAGCGGCCGCACCAAGGCATTTAATACCCAGCATGTGTGGCTGCGCAGCAAGTGCAGTCGTTTCACTCGGACGAGTGAACACCATTATGTGGTCAGTCGGAAGTCAGCTCCTCAAAGTCCCTAGACCGTGCTTTTGAATTCTTATCAAGTTGCATGCATTTTTTTGTCTGCTTCCTCTCCCTAGTTTTATTGGCCACTTTCGAGACAAACTGCACACCAGCAGCAGCACTTTTATTGAGTCTGTCCGGCTAATGGTCGGGTATTTTTATGGATTAAATTTATGATGATGCCAATGCGAAGGAACTCATTTAGAAAGTCGTAACGTTCAGTCACGCTTACCGCTTTAAGGCGGAGATTTGTGGATGGGAAAAGTGCTGGCAAATGAATCGCAAGTGATGGCGTGTCGCTGATGGGTGGATAGCTGCGGGTGTGATCGCGGAGCATTTCGATTGGAAAATTGAGGTTTCGGCAAAATGCATCATCTTCGACGAAATGGGAACTGGGTCGATTTGGCAAAAAGCGATTGCCTCAGGCGACTGTGAAGTGTGCATCGGAAATTTAATGGCAATCGATGCCGGGAGGGAGATTGTGGGGAATTAATAGCCTTTGACGGTCTAAGACACTTTCTGCGTGAGGAAGGTCATAGTTGAGGGATATGTCCTGAAGGGGGACTCGCTCATCCAAGGCTCATCTGCATTCGCTCGCATAGCGCACTCCTCCGAGCCGACAAGTGGCTGAGCTAAGTTCTGTTAAGTAAATCTGCAGCTCATCACGCTCCGCGCCTGAAGACATGAAGTCAGCTGGCAAGAGGCCACTCCTCTGAGGCCTGAGACCCATGTCCAGCCACGACATGCATTCGCCTGACCACGCCCCGTCCCATGTGAAGCTGACCACCGACAAGTTCTGACGCCACGTTCAGTTAAGTAAATCTACACCTTCACGCTCTGCCGCTCCACAGACCCTCCCGCTGTGGCCGCTCGCCTGGGACACCTTTCCCCTCATCACTGCCATCTCTCCTCCGACCAGGATTCACTTGATTTTTCCTTAAAACCGCGCTCGTCCGTCCGAGAATCTAGCAGAGACCCTCACTGCATCTACTCGCCCGATGACGTCAGAGTGTGAGATTGTCGCCCAAAATCGTTGATTTCTCCCCGAAAACACCCGGCCAATGGGTCGAAGTGGATGAAATCTTCAAGGGGACACCTGAGGCAAGCCTCCAAAAAAAACCGCACTCAAAAATTCGCAGTTTTTTGGAAAATCGAAAAAATGCACGATTTCGCCCGAAAAATGCAGTAAATTGGCAAAGCCGGCGAGTCGACTTTTTCCGCTGCGAGCGTGCAAATTTTTGAAAATCGATTTTTGGGAAATTTTGAGTGTTTCACGGGTGAAAATTTGGTGGAATGGAGTGTGTGGAGGTGGACAATGAAGTCTGCATCCAAAATTTGAAGGAAATCGACGCAGAAATGCGAAAATGAGACGATGCCGATGGCGGCGAGTTGCTGGACGCGTGTTCAGTAAAAGGTTTCAATTGTGTGGGGTGAGGAAAATGCAATGGGGTGCGGTTCTTGAGATCTGTAAATGGGGGAATGTTGGCGAGGGATTGCCATTTTATCCTGAGGAAGGTTAGCAATGTGTGCGCAACGGCTGGGCGGCACTTGATGGGAATAGTTGACCTAATTCAGGCGATCTTGGCACCTTTTTAGAATCTGAGACAGCTACTTCGTCAGTGGGCCACGGCATTCAACTGAGGCCATTAATATCAGACTAAGTCACAAGGCACAGTCTACGAGTGGATGTTGTTGTCGGACAGAAGCCTTTCGGGACGGAAATGGACAGAGTAGCAGCCGATAATGAGAAACTGGAAAGATCGGACAGCTGCACAAGAGGGGGCTCCGCCCAGAAGGGCCTTCCAATCCGAATCCCATTTGTCGATGCAACAGAGAACAAAGGCGCTAAATGTGGCGCACCCCAGTGGAGAAGGGCCTCAGCCAACTTGGCGGGCGAAACTGGAGAAAGCTACCAAGAGATCGCTCGAGTTGGTCGATGCCTAGGACCACCCGACCATACAAAGCAGAGGAGTGTTGCATTGTGCCTGTGACTGTGGAAACCAAAACTCAGCCATAATCTGCGACGTCAGAGACTGCTCGGGAATTCAGGATTCCTTTTTTAAAGTTCGACGGGAGTGGAGGCGCAGCACGAAGTTTGCATCGAAAATTCCATCGGAAATCGACGAGGAAAATGGGGTCGTCTCTGGCCTCAGTGTTGTGCCACGACAGCAACTGCCAACCCCACGCCTCACAATGCCAACCCAGTTCACACGTTTCTCGGAAAACTGTTGCACTTGCAGAGTAGCGCATCATTCATCTCTGGAATCCGATGGAAGCTCGCATTCACTTGTGCGTTTCGAAGAGTGCTCAACAGCCCTTCGTTAGTGATTCGCGGAGCCTCATCCGAACTAATTCCCCGAATGCAACAACGTGCCGCGGTCGGTGGCGGTGGCTCTCAACTCGAGTGGAATCACCCTCGCTGGCAGCCAATTAGTCGCTGAACCGATTATCCGCCGACTCTTCACACATCGGGTTCAGGGCATCAGTGGGGCCCTCCTTCAAGCGCGATGAGGCGGAAACGATGCATTTATGTCCAACTTGAAGTGTTTTTGAATTTCACATGCATTCGCTGGGTCGGACTGCAGAGTTGATGGAGGACACATCACCTGAGCCACTAAATGGTTCCCCTTTGCTGGTGCTGATGTGAGGACATTCAAAGGCACGAGGAGCAGGGCGCAGACGAGCTGACACAGAGGTGCCATCAGCACAAAGCGGAGCACATCCACGCGACGTTGATGAAAAATAGAAAATAAATGGCTGCACGGTGAATTGTTTTGCAATTCCGTCGCAATTCCAGCGCGGTTACTTGGCTTCGTGAAGGGCGAAGGAGGCGACGGGGATTAAGCGTAAACAAATACGGCGGCGGTGGATGAAGTGGGTCGTAAATTCGATTATGAATGCCAGAGCCAGACAGTCAGTCCCGCGGTTCATTTACGACACTGAGACACCGACACCGTCTCGAAATTGAATTTTAACAACTCGATCCATTCTCAACGACGCACCCGGCCGCGAAACCCTAGATTGTCTGTCAACAACCGAGACAGTCTCATTGGTGATGACGATGGAGTGAGGAATTGTCGCACAAAATCGTTGATTTCGACACGAAAACAGATGGCCAACGGGTCGAAGTTGATGAAGTCGTCAAGGGGACAATCGAGGCGAGCCTCCAAAAGAGACCGCACTCAAAAATTCTCAGTTTTTTGGAAAATTTGCGAATTTGCACGATTTCGACGCAGGAAATGTAGTCAATTGTTCAGTGGGTCGACTTGGGAACAACTTGGGAACGTATCGCGATTTTTTCGAAAATCCTGCCGGACCTTGGGCGAAATGGACTCTGTGGAGGGCGAGCGTGAGGTCTGCATTCAGTTGATGTCGCACACGGACACGCGTGGGGTCTGCTTGGGATTTCTTTATTCTTTCGGAGACTCTGCGGGGTTTTGAATTAATGTTGAGTGAAGCCAGAGTCACTCTGAATGGCAAACAGCTTGCACTTGGAATCGGCAGAAGGCAGGTGTGGCTCTATGGATGAGACGTCTTAGGCTGGCTGCACTCCAACAGACCAATGGAAGCCATTTGAACTAAATGCCATCAGAACCGAGTGCAATTGGAGCAAAGGTCGTGCCATAAGTCGCTTGGTTTGCCTCTACTTGCAAGTCAGCGAGGCGTTGTGGCCTGGAATCTGGTCTCAACTTCAGCGACTGGTCGCACCAGCATCGCTGGTGCACACTGAATCCAAAGAAACGCCCCGGTTAGCCCCCGGTTAGCTTTTTCCAAAACAAACTGACGGCAGCTGCCCCGGCAAGAAGATGCTAATGTTCCTTATCAGAAATCAACAGAAACCCCTTTTCAGAGTAATCGACTGTCAGCCAGCCATTGAAGCACAGCAAACTACGTGAACACGAATGATTAACCCACCTCCCCATGCAGCGCAGAGGGATACTCGACGAAGTTGCAGGACAAAGTTGCTCGAGAGAAACCGCAAAAGGAGCCCAGGACACACGAACGCACTCCGGCACAAGGCACAAAAACCAATCAAGCTTCGAAAAGAAGAAGAAACTTCTCGGACGGAGACATAACTAGAAATGGAAAAACCCGGTCCGATGCCAAATGAAACTGCATAGCGTAGCAACGACGGCGAAGCCACACTCATCTCGAACAACAGTCATTAATGTCGGCTGCGAGCAGAGCAAGTTAACTGCACCGACGGGACGGACGGATGGAGGCGGCCCTGGAACTCGGTGCATGCATGCATGGAAAAAGTTCAAACAGAGGGAAAACAACAAAGTTCACAACGATTGGCAACAAGTTAAATTGCCGCTTCGAGCCGCATCGCAATGCAATCGTACGGCTTATCGAATTTTGCCAAGCTTTACCCATAATCAAATTGACAATTTCGAAACTGTCGGGAGGGCGTGCGGAGGCATGGATGCAGCCGCTGGTGGTTGAGGCAGCAAGGTGCACCAGTCGAGAGGGAGAGCGGGAGCCCAGCAGGGACCAGGTGCAGTGGCGCTGGAAATTCCATCATCATTCAACGGCCTTTGATGGATTAACGAGAACGATTGAAACAGGATTTCGTCTCAACAACAAAAAGACCTTCACTCGTGCTTTTCCCAGGAATCCGACTTAAGCGAGATTTGCCGGCGCTCCCTCGGGGAGGGAGAAGAAATAACGAGAGTGCCTCCGCAGTGGGTTCGAGTAGCGATTGCCTTTATCCGTCGCGGCTCGTGCAATTGATCACGTACGGCGCCCGAATCGCCAGGCATTGCCGAGGCTCTCGCTTTTGAGGGATAATTCCCACTCGAGGCCCTTGACATCGAGGGCAGAACAATTAAGCCGCTTTCACCTCATCCTCGAGACGGCTGCGAGGGGCCACTTTGCCAGGCAGACGCACACTTTTCTGAGCAATCCTCCGGCTTCGACGAACCATCTCTCAAGACCCGAGGACCCCGCGCGTGGGTCGGTCAAAGAGCCGGGGGCATCAATACAATTTAAAGCAGAGCCAACTTTAACTCGGATCATCGGAAAAAATCACCCACGCCCCACTTATTGAGTGTCAAACAGTCACCGCATCCCGATTGACCGCTGCGATGTCACTTGAACACTTGCAAGCTCAATTTATGCAGCGCGACGGGCACGCGGGAAGCCGTGAAATTCCTGGAACTCCTGTGCCATCAGCGAAAACACAAATGAAGCGTTGCACAAATTCGTGCTCAATTTTTTTGCCCAGATAATACATCCTGTGAACCGGAAGCTGTGAGTAATGCCATTAGCCCATGGCGGGCGGGGTAAGCTAAAGCCAAAGCCAAAGCCGTTAATGGTCGCAGTGCATTCGGCCGTATGATGCTCGTCGTAATTCCTTAAAAGGGTGATGGTGGGCAAGCCGATGATGGAGTTTTTAAAACATATTCCTGTGCGTTGAGGCGAGTCTTTTTTTCTCTTGCCTCCCTGGCCGACGCACTGAGCACCAAGACCAGGGCACTGTCTCAACGACGGAATCTGTCGAACATCTTGCCAAGGAATCACATCTCCCGCGATGCCAGCGAGAGATAGGTGGTGTCGCAGAGATTCCACGGACATTCCCGAGCTAATGAGTTGCCGTGGAGGGACTGCTGCACGAGGAGCACGTCGCAGAGGGAAAACCGCATGTGAAGGAATGTTCAACGCTCGTGAGGGAGCCACGCATTCCTCTGCGCACCTGGGCCACCAAACAGCTTTGAATTGCTTGAGAGGTGGGATGCATGGGCAACTGAACAGCAGTCAATTTGACTCCTTTTGAGCTATTTTATCATCAACTGCTTATGTGGCGACGAGCTGGTCTTGAAGTCAAGCGAGGGACAGGCGAAGTCCTTGCTGTTGAGCAAATAGTCGTCGAACCGCCTTGAGACGAGTTTGTCCTCTCGGAAGGGGGATGGCACTCGCATGTGACGATGGCCTCACTCGGCACTCGAGCGAACTTCTCAATCTCTCTTGACACCGGCCCGTGAAGTGAATCGCGCTCCAAACGCATCTGCAGAGTGGAGAGTGCTTGCGAAGAATTTAGGGCGATGGAAGGCGCCTTCCTTGAAGAGGAATGTCCTCTCCTAAGGCACAGAGGAGTCACTCTGCAGCAGACTCCTCCGAGCAGTCTTCACTCTGCACTCGCCGACAAGTGGCTGAGCTAAGTTCTGTTAAGTAAATCTGCAGCTCATCACGCTCCACGACTCTAGACATGAAGTCAGCTGGCAAGAGGCTACTCCTCTGAGGCCTGAGACCCATGTCCAGCCACGACATGCATTCGCCTGGCCACGCCCCGTCCCGTGTGAAGCTGACCACCGACAAGTTCTGACGCCACGTTCAGTTAAGTAAATCTCCACCTCCACACTCTCCCGCTCCGTCGACCGTCCCGCGATGGTCCCGCTCGCCTGGGACACCTTCCCCTCATCACTCCCATCCCTCCACCGACCAGGATTCACTTGATTTTGAAAACCGCACTCGTCCGTCCGCCTGGATGCTCAATCTAGCAGAGACACTCACTCGCCCGATGACGTCAGAGTGTGAGATTGTCGCAGAAAATCGTTGATTTCTCCCCGAAAACACCCGGCCAATGGGTCGAAGTGGATGAAATCTTCAAGGGGACACCTGAGGCAAGCCTCCAAAAAAAACCGCACTCAAAAATTCGCAGTTTTTTGGAAAATCGAAAAATTGCACGAATTCGCCCGAAAAATGCAGTAAATTGGCAAAGCCGGCGAGTCGACTTTTTCCGCTGCGAGCGTGCAAATTTTTGAAAATCGATTTTTGGGGAATTTTGAGTGTTTCTTGGGTGAACATTTGTTGGAATGGGGTGTGTGGAGGTGGACCACGAAGTCTGCATCGAAAATTTGAAGGAAATCGACGCAGAAATGCGAAAATGAGACGATGTCTATTGTGGCGACTGGCTGGGCTGTTCAGTAAGAGGTTGCAATTGTGTGGGGTGAGGGAAATGCAACGGGATGGGATTTTTGAGATCTGTAAATAGGAGAATGTTGGGGACAGTTTGCCGTTTTATCGTGCCGAAGATCAGTAGTGTATGGGCAAGGGTGCCGCGACGGTGGTGGAACCAGTTTTGAAAGTGAGACAACTCACTATTCGATGGTGTGTGCGAAATTGGTCATTGATCGTCGATTGTCTTTGATTCCGTTCAGATTGAAGTGAATTTAGCATTTTGCAACTAAACCGACAGTTCATGTTCAACTCACAGAGTGATGGAGGCTTGTTGGCAAGCTTGCACATCGCCAGTCACACACAACAAAATACACAGCAGTAGCGGGTGTCGCGCTACCATCGAGACATGCCCCAAAGGTGTCCTTCTCATAAAAAAACGGATGCAATTTTGAACGCAATCGTGCGTGATGGAATCGCTAAATTTGATTAACTCGCCGATTTTTAATGAGATAAAAAATCATTCGATTACCGGGGCATCTGGTGGGCTTCCAACGCCAACGCAATTAATGAACATCCTGTTGGCGGTTTGCATTAAAGTCAAAGCGAGCGAGTGACTGTTGAAATCGCAACAAATTTCGCCGCTCTCCAGTTGCGGGGCAGTCGTTCTCGTGGATGTCCTCTGTTGCGCGCTGACTTATTGGCGCCAAACCGAAGAGCGGTGTGGGTTTCAGGAGACCAAGAGCTTGGGCATCTGCTCTTGGTTCACACGTCGTCGGGCTTGAATGGCAAGCTGGAGCCTTTCGAGAGTTCTGAAGCGATCTTCCCGAGAACGGTGGCACGTCGCATGCAAGGTCTTAGTCTGAGCTCGTCAGCGTCCTTGATGAAGGAACCGAGTCTCCCCTTGTCGAAGCAGGCGCGGTGCGGCGGAATGTGGCTCGTTGCCATGGGTGGTGGGGGACTCTTGGACTTAGACGTCGCCCTTGATGGTGGCCAGACGGTGCACATCTCTGATGACTTACTGAGAAGTGCCCCCGTTGCGTTCCGGGAAATCAGTGCCTGTGCACCAGCCACCTGGCGATGCTCGTGTTTCCTGCTAATCTCTGTCTCTTTGACGACTCGAGTCCCCATTGAAGGGGGAGATTAGCCGGGATTCCTGTGCCACGTTGTTTCATCATTGAGTGCAGTCAATTAGAATTATCTGCTAATTGGAGATGGACACTCGTAGCCTGACACACATTTGAAGGGACAGGACGCTGAAGGCGGATTTAAGGAGTTTTGTTCAACGTCACACGTGGCGGCTGTTTCCTTTGTGCTTCGAGGAGGGCCCCATGGACCTCAGTGTCCTCGGTCGACTGGATGTCTTCGCCTTGACAGCAAGGGGTGTCCATGAATGACTGTCGTCGACTGCCTTCGTACGGAGGATGACATCCTGTGACCGCATCTCAAGGCAAGTTTGGCCCTTCGCCCGAGCAAGGCGTTCCTCAATTCAAGAAGGACGACCGAATCCAGTCGTGGGATGCAACTGTGTTGTCCGTGGACACGCCGGACAATTGATAATCACTCGCAATGAGGCTTTGTTTCGGAAAACCAATCGTAAACTCGACTCGTTCAAATTAATTGGGAAGTGCTTGAATAATCAGCTCAATTAGGTTTTTGTTTGTTAACACAGAGAGGGCCCATCGATTCCATGGGACAGCGCACGAAGTCAATTTATTCAGTGACCACGCCGGAAGTTTCGAAATTCCCAGAATTCCACCGAGTGCTTGCATTAATTGCAAACTGCATTTAATTTCAAGCGATCGACGCAAAGAATGAAATGGGGTTCCCGCAGGGTTGCCTGGGTGGTCCGTCAGTCTCTTCAGGGCTGAGTTAAAGGGAGTGCCTCAAATGTGGCCCAGTTCAGTTCGAGCCTAAGTGTGTCTCACGTCCATCTAACTGCCACCAACTGACGCCCGCTTGCAGCTTGAAGTGTGCGCGTTCTCCAACAGTCACGACAGTCACAACAGCCACTCAAGCGTGTGCTACAGTTGGGCCTGGTTAAATGGCAGAGGGACACTCCGCTTTCATCATCAATGAACAAACCGATTTTGACACAAATAATCGATTGTAATTTCACTTGTTTCACATTGTCGCCTTCACACGATGCGTTGCTTTAGCATTGAGACAGGGTTATGAGATGAGGACAAGCAATGCTTGGAGCCCTGTGCTCATCAAATACACCCCTTCTCAAGGGTAAAGACATGTTCTCTAGATGGCTTACTTCTGGTTGGCATTGTTCATCGATGATGAGGGGAGCTTGCACAGGTCCTTAACTGTGCCGGTGTGCAACAGTGGACAGACACGAAAGCGGTCCTTGAAGCTGGGCACAGAGTGGCTTGTCGCTTTGCTTAGGAACACCACTGGAGGGATGCATGGCTGCCACAGGCCATCTGCGGTCGACTCCGTGAGAGTCGGAGCCTGGTTACTGGACCGTTTCAGCTCTGAGCTCCTAAACATTCGCGAGCACTCATCAAATATCTTCTGGTTCATTGACAGAGACGTTGTGCAACGTAGGCCGCCACAGACTACTGGTCTACCGCCCCGAATTGAAGCTTGTGCTCACTATTGTGCGTCCCTTCTGGAACCAATTGACCAGACTAATCCATTAGCAGCGGTTCGCTTTGACACATGTCCACAATGCCACTGCACAGCACATGCGGTGGTCAGGCTTTTCAAATGAATTCATTCATTCCGAGTGATTAGAGAGCGCAATGATTGAGATCTAGTTCAATTACGTCGAGCGATGTGATTACCGGGCGGGGCTTCTAGGAATCGGGGAACGCCTCGTTTGGGGACCGGGCGCATTGGTACTTGGACATCCGTGGACTGTCGGACGCCACTGGCTTAAACAGCAGTCAGTGCAAGTAACCACTCGAAGGAGGCTTTATGACGAAGCAAGAGCAGGCCCAACGAGCCGGTTTTGAAGTCAAACGAGGAAAAGACAACACATTCCACGAGGACCACGATAAAGAGAAACCGCATGTGGAGGAGGAATGCAGGAAGGAATACTCCAGGCTCTTGGGGCGTCGCTACTGAGTGAGCCACGCAATCCTCTGTGCACCTGGGCCACCAAACAACTTTGAATTCCTTGAGAGGTGGGATGCATGGGCAACTGCACAGCAGTCAATTTGACTCCTTTTGAGTTATTTTATCATCAACTGCTTATGTGGCGACGAGCTGGTCTTGAAGTCAAGCGAGGGACAGGCGAAGTCCTCGCTGTTGAGCAAATAGTCGTCGAACCGCCTTGAGACGAGTTTGTCCTCTCGGAAGGGGAATGGCACTCGCATGTGACGATGGCCTCACTCGGCACTCGAGCGAACTTCTCAATCTTTCTTGACACCGGCCCGTGAAGTGAATCGCGCTCCAAACGCATCTGCAGAAGAAGGTCTGATTTGCGGCGATGGGAGGCGCCATCCTTGAAGAGGAATGTCCTCCCCTAAGGCACAGAGGAGTCACTCTGCAGCAGACTCCTCCGAGCAGTCTTCACTCTGCACTCGCCGACAAGTGGCTGAGCTAAGTTCTGTTAAGTAAATCAGCAGCTCATCACGCTCCACGACTCAAGACATGAAGTCAGCTGGCAAGAGGCCACCCCTCTGAGGCCTGGGACCCATGTCCAGCCACGACATGCATTCGCCTGGCCACGCCCCGTCCCGTGTGAAGCTGACCACCGACAAGTTCCGACGCCACGTTCAGTTAAGTAAATCTACACCTCAACACTCTGCCGCTCCACAGACCATCCCGCGGTGGTCCCGCTCGCCTGGGACACCTTCCGCTCATCACTCCCATCCCTCCACCGACCAGGATTCACTTGATTTTAAAAACCGCAGTCGTCCGTCCGCGTGGATGCAGAGGAACTCACTCGCCCGATGACGTCAGAGTGTGAGATTGTCGCACAAAATCGTTGATTTCTCCCCGAAAACACCCGGCCAATGGGTCGAAGTGGATGAAATCTTCAAGGGGACACCCGAGGCAAGCCTCCAAAAAAAACCGCACTCAAAAATTCGCAGTTTTTTGGAAAATCGAAAAAATGCACGATTTCGCCCGAAAAATGCAGTAAATTGGCAAAGCCGGCGAGTCGACTTTTTCCGCTGCGAGCGTGCAAATTTTTGAAAATCGATTTTTGGGAAATTTTGAGTATTTCTTGGGTGAAAAATGGGTGGAATGGAGTGTGTGGAGGTGGACCACGAAGTCTGCATCCAAAATTTGAAGGAAATCGACGCAGAAATGCGAAAATGAGACGATGTCGATTGTGGCGACTGGCTGGGCTGTTCAGTAAGAGGTTGCAATTGTGTGGGGTGAGGAAAATGCAACGGGATGGGATTTTTGAGATCTGTAAATGGGGAAATATTGGTGAGAACTTGCGGTTTTTCCATGGAGAAGGTCAGTAATGTGTGTGCAGGGGTGGGACGATGGTGGATTGCGACATGGTGGGACAATTTCAGTCAACTTTGGACCTCTTTTGAACGGGGACCGTCGGTGTAGTGTGCTATTTGGTCAGTTGGCCATGGAGGACGTGGCTTTAATGACAGTCTGTGCAATCTGCGACGTCGGTTCTCGCCTGGTCGATACTTCTTGATTTTTTTTTCTGAAACTCTGCTGGTTTTCGAGCGAAACTTCCGTGAAAAGGAGTGCGTTCAGAATCCGAACCACAACCGAACCCAGTGCACCACTCCTGCACGTCATCAAGGAATTTGATAACCCCACGACGAAGACGAAGCTATGAGGGCATTCCCTCGAACGGGGGGAGCGCGGGAAAGGAAAAAGAATGCACAACTAATCAGCATATTTCTTCATGATTATGAGTTTTACTCCCGCGCCCACATTCCGGCGAAGCGCCATCCCGACCACCGGTCCAGGGCAGTGAATTAACAGAGGATTCCCGGAATGCACACCCCGCGGCAAGGAGCCACTCTGTGGCGAGTGCCTTGTGAAAATCTGCGCTTCCCCAAGAATGCAGGGCCTGCCGGCTGCGCAGCGTACCTTCGTGATTTCATGGCAGGAAATTCCGGAGGATTTCTTTTTGCTTCTGCTGTGCTTTGGTTGGTCTGGGTGCGACGACGGTATGATAATGAAGATTCCACCGGGGGGAGCACCATGCTGAAGTTATGGCACCCGAATGCGGTGTGGATATGATATCGACACTGATTCGAACGGTGGACGGGCGGCAACGGGGATTAAATTTGCATTAGCTTGCAAGGGTAACAAATGTTGCGCCCGTGCCGAGGGGGAGGCGGGCACGCTGCAACATCGGTGGAGATTCGCAAAAATCACGAGGGTAGTAATCCGCGGCGGAGTACATGCTGCTCTCAATGAAACGAACGCCGACGGGAGCCAAGTCAGAGGCAGAATCGCAAATCAAATCACCGCTGTTGAGTGGAAGCCATCACATGTTGGGCGAATTCGACTGTGTTCGGCAGGAGGCTCCGATTGTTTCAATAATTCTGTCCATTGCACTGATTAGACTGCTGGCCAGGGCCAGAGGACCTGCACGCAGTCCCTGTTCGAGCGGGCGATGGTGGGGCTGGGGCCTAATTGTTCGACAGAATGTGCATGTAATCGAGTGCCCTGTAATCGTATTAGGGAATTCAAAAATTTCGAAAATCTAGCGATTCCCTGGCAGGCAGTACATTTTCGACATATTCGCGATTTTGTGTTTCCGAGTGTCTGCGGGGCAACGGGGGCAGAGAGGGAGAGGCTTTCGAGATATGATCGATTGTTTAAAATGTACCATTGCCGGCGACCTTCTACTCGAAATGGACTCAGAAGGAGCAGCGTCAATGCGTGGTCCAGGGAATCCCTTGACAACTGTTCAACTAAAGTGCAAGAATTCACAGATTTAACCCCGATCCCCCAGTGCGCCATCAACTGACGGACCATCTTCCATCGGCAGTGGCTTGTCCGTGACCATTGGTGCGCTCTGAAAAATTCGTATACATCCGCAGCAGGCAACATTGTCGGTGGAGCTCAGGCAGCGGACCTGGTGGTTGCTGGAGGTGCCTGAACAGCTCAAAATTCACATCGCAGCTGCCCGGCAGCACTCCTGTATCGCATTAGCCACAGAAGCGGCAGTCACACCAAGTCGTACCGTCTATTGAATCACCAACTGGCTAACAAGCAAACACCGCTAGTTGCAACGCCTGGCGAAAAGTCTTGACGGATCTCTGCTCACTTTCGAATGAGGACCAGCTGAAGCTCGGTGGCAGGAGCACCACGTTGCACCTTAGGCGCCGCAGACTGGAGATGGCTTCGCTTTCGCCTGAAAGACGCTGCGGTGATCGGAGGCACGAGCAGATTTGTTCCCACACCACGTTCCGTCTTGGATCCAGCAGGCCTCACAGGTCTCTCACGCGGATTAAGGGTTTCGAAGCTGCTTTCTGGGCTGCTCGCCGATTCGACCCTGTCTCGGATCACTGAGTCCGATCAAATGCTGCATTTCTGTGATCCAGGAGGTTTTAGGGGTCTTGACGTGAAGACCTCCTTTCCATGCCCAGCAGCTTCTACTCACTCGCCCTTAGTTTGCTCTCTGTCCAACATTGTGAGCGCCGAACGCACAACAGCCCTCCTTTCAGCTTAGGGAGCATCAATCGGTCACAAAGGAGCGCTGAGTTTTCCCACCACATCCTGCACCCCTGGCGGCATGGCTGAGGACTCAGAAGGAGAGTCCCGTCGAGCGATAACAGATCACTTTTTTCCCCCCAACCATCGCTCCGGCGTAGCGGCATTGTTTTACGCCTCAACAGAAGCCAATAAACACCGAAAATGCTGCGCTCACGTGACTCCATGCTCCACACGACTGCCTTTCATTGGGCCCGCCCATGAGATGACACTCCGCGAACCCGGTGCAGGTCACGTATTTGCCGTGCGTTCGACTGCGCAACAATTCGCAGCCTAACTTTGTTAATTGCGAATAATTGAATATTTCTCGATGCTGCTTGTTGACAAGCAGAATGTTGCCCCAATTAGGCTTCATTCATGGCGGCAATGCGTCTATCCATCCCAGTGCAGGCGCACGCAAGCGAGCGAAACAATTCGAACAGATTGCCTGTGTGACTGATGCCGCCACCGAAGACGCGGGGCTGCTGCGAAAAGGTTCAACGGCACCCTTACTGACAATGGCCCGAGCCAGACGAAAAACCCATCAAATCGCGTCTGAGCACATGTCATTAAATGACTCCTGGCCTTGCGCAACGGCCAGATTAATGTGCGTTTTTTCCATCGCTCTTGCACCTTCCTCCCTTGGACGTCGCTTCCGTCGGCCTGTCTGCGGCGGGCTTTGATTGAAATTTACACACCCCGGCGGTGGCGTCTGTTGCGTGACCCCCCCTCGAGGGATAAGCACCCACTTGGTATAATTAACAAATTCGTATGCTCACCACCAGCGGCTCCCCGAGCAGCATCCGCAAGTATCTGTGTCCGCAGCGACATTATGAAAAATCACGAGCTGCCCTCGGAGCGGCCCAAATTATTGCTCGACACACGAGTACACATGGCTGGCGATGGCGAGAGGGAGGCAGCAGGATTCTCTTGGAATTGTATCGATTTCGATTTCGATTTCGATACTCTCCCTCTGTGGGGGAGGGTTGTGCGCTCAGCTCCTTCCGGCCGAAGGGTGGTCGTCGTGTGCGGTTAACACTAACTGGAACTGATGAAGATGATGATTACAACGACGACTGCCGCTTAGAAGGAGAGAGAGCGAACGGCTGAGATGGCTGAGGAGGCTGAGGAGACCATTTTTGAATGGTGGCGCCCACATTACATGATGAAATCCAAAGTAAATCGATTCCCTTCGCATTGCTATTCATGGGGTTTTTTTCTTGGGCTGCTCTCCTTGCTCTCTCTCTCTCTCTAGCGATATCAAATGACCAGCACCACCCCGAGTCTGTGCCCCGGCCACAGTCCATCGAATGAATACTTATCGTTCGATTGCATGGCGTTTTGATGGTCTCCCCGGCGAATCGATGGAAGACGACGACGTCATCAGTGGATGGGTCACACTCAAATGTTTGGTTTCCCAGGATATTTTTGGGGCTCTTTTTTTTTGTATTTTTTTGAATCCATTTGCGGGACTGTACAGTTTATTGGACACTAAGTATCGATGATGTTCCTATCTGTCGTGGGGAGGGAGAGTGTGCGCTTGTCGGGGGGTCAATGCGTAGCAGTTATCTGAAAGGGTTTCTGGTGTCGGATGAGGTTGTGACATCGCATTTATCTTGTGCCCACGGTCGACTGTTTGATGTGGCTGTCCGTCTGTCGGATTTGACTGGGAATTCAGTTTCAAGGCTGGTCAGCATTCGGTGGATCGTATGCCCCCACAACACAGGCGATCCTTGTCGCAACGACTGAGACACATCCCAGCTCAACGTCGCGTCCAAGATGGCTAGCGTAAGGCGTCAACGTCGTCGGTGGGGCTTCCGATCCGGCAAATCCAAACTGCTTTACAGACAGCCTATGTGTCTCGCCCACAGGATCAGGTTGTCCTCCGGATTCAAGACGAACAGGAAGACCGGACCTCAAGCTTGGTCTTGATGACTGAAAGCAGTGTGCCCACAACGACCACCGTCTGGAAAGCGGCGATATCTCACTCTCGTGATAAGTAACGCAAACCAAGCACCTTCTCAAGCGAGTGTCTGTTTCGTATCTCCTTTCATCATCATCCCAGCCAGCTTTAGCCTTGGATCCGCTTTCGATTCCGAACCCCGTTTCTTTGAGAAAACGAGCACGCTTTGTGTTGCTCCCAGGCAATGGCCAGGTTGCACAACCGCGCTCACTTTCAATTAATTATCCCAGTTAACAAAGCAATCCTCACCAGGTCGACCGTCATCTCGTGATAATCCCTCAAAAATAGTCCAAGTCCAGCGTGGAGACCAAGTCGTAAGCTACGGCATTGTCCTTGGCGTACAACGCACCATACTCCCAAGGAAAGGTTGGCCGACGCGGCGGCAGTGCCCTTCGTGGAATTTCTGGTGGCACACCAGGTCTTAGACGGGATTTGTGTGGAAGGAGTGTGCTTTTTTGGCGATTTTCTCGAAAGGGTGACGATGGAATGCGGCGTCGTGGCGGTCTGAGAAATGGTCTGAGCTGGGATGTACTCTGAGAAGCGGTCTCAAAGCCGGCCTCTGAGGCGGTCTCAGACTCGTGATCTAAGATTCATTCAAGGTCGAAATGATGCGTGAAAAACCGCCCATTAAATGACGTATCACGGCGGCAACACCTAATTTCAACGCCCGCCGACTGCGTGGTTTCAAATGAGCCCCCCCCCCCCCCCAAACATTCATCAATCACTCGTCCACAGATGTGGCTAAAAAGAAAAGTCAATCAATCAATCAGTCGCGCCTGAGGATACATCAATTTCTCAATTAGCCACTTAATTAGCATCGTCTGCATCGAATTATGAAAACATTTTCACACCGTTTCCGGTCGGTGGGGTCCACTGGGGATGACGAGGCCCCGATGGCCGACGGTCTGGGCAACGAGACCACGGCACCGTGTCAGCAAGGAGGACATTCTGTCGAACATCTTGCCGAGAAATCACTTCTTCGTCGAGACGGAGTGAGGGCGAGTCTCCTAAGACGTAGCAGAAATTCCCAAGCTAATGAATTCCCTCTGAGACACTGGGTGGTGATGGAGAGGAAAAAACCGCATATGAGGGAATGTTTCACACTCGTGAGGGAGCCACGCATTCCTCTGTGCACCTGGGCCACCAAACAGCTTTGAATTCCTTGAGAGGTGGGATGCATGGGCAACTGAACAGCAGTCAATTTGACTCTTATTTTATCATCAACTGCTTATGTGGCGACGAGCTGGTCTTGAAGTCAAGCGAGGGACAGGCGAAGTCCTCGCTGTTGAGCAAATAGTCGTCGAACCGCCTTGAGACGAGTTTGTCCTCTCGGAAGGGGGATGGCACTCGCATGTGACGATGGCCTCACTCGGCACACGAGCCACCTTCTCAATCTCTCTCCACACCGTCCCGTGAAGTAAATCGCGCTCCAAATGCATCTGCAGAGTGGAGAGTGCTTGCGAAGAATTTAGGGCGATGGAAGGCGCCATCCTTGAAGAGGAATGTCCTCTCCAAAGACACAGAGGAGTCACTCTGCAGCAGACTCCTCCGAGCAGTCTTCACTCTGCACTCGCCGACAAGTGGCTGAGCTAAGTTCTGTTAAGTAAATCTGCAGCTCATCACGCTCCACGACTCTAGACATGAAGTCAGCTGGCAAGAGGCCACTCCTCTGAGGCCTGAGACCTATGTCCAGCCACGACACGCATTCGCCTGGCCACGCCCCGTCCCGTGTGAAGCCGACCGCCGACAAGTTCTGACGCCACGTTCAGTTAAGTAAATCTCCACCTCAACACTCTCCCACTCCGTCGACCGTCCCGCGATGGTCCCGCTCGCCTGGGACACCTTCCGCTCATCACTCCCATCCCTCCTCCGACCAGGATTCACTTGATTTTAAAAACCGCAGTCGTCCGTCCGCGTGGATGCAGAGGAACTCACTCGCCCGATGACGTCAGAGTGAGAGATTGTCGCACAAAATCGTCGATTTCTCCCCGAAAACACCCGGCCAATGCGTCGAAGTGGATGAAATCTTCAAGGGGACACCTGAGGCAAGCCTCCAAAAAAAACCGCACTCAAAAATTCGCAGTTTTTTGGAAAATCGAAAAATTGCACGAATTCGCCCGAAAAATGCAGTAAATTGGCAAAGCCGGCGAGTCGACTTTTTCCGCTGCGAGCGTGCAAATTTTTGAAAATCGATTTTTGGGAAATTTTGAGTGTTTCTTGGGTGAACATTTGTTGGAATCGGGTGTGTGGAGGTGGACCACTAAGTCTGCATCGAAAATTTGAAGGAAATCGACGCAGAAATGCGAAAATGAGGCGATGTCGATTGTGGCGACTGGACGGCTTGGTTCACTAAGTGGTTGCAATTGTGTGGGGTGAGGAAAATGCAACGGGGAGGGATTTTTGAGATCTGTAAATGGGGGACTGTTGGTGAGGGCTTGCCGTTTAATCGTGGGGAGGGGCAGCAATGTGTGTGCAAGGGTTGGACGACGGTGGATGGGGTCATTGTTGACCAATTTCATTCAATTCAGCAACTGTCTTGATTGTGACGGCAACTGAAGATATCCCGATCAGAGCCAGGCTTCGGCAATAGCCCATGGAAAGGCTTTAAGCTGTGAAAGAGAGCTCAGTCGGATTCTGCTCGGGATTTCTTAAATTTTTGCGAAAATTCGACCGGATTTTGTTGGAAACGGACTGAGTCGAGGCAAAGCATGATGTTCACTGGCCTAATAAAATATGCATGTCACCAGCCCGCGGCCATCCCGAGGCTAGTCATTCCGAGAATTAATAAATCAATGAATAATAAATTAGTTGGCATTGTGGAACAAAAAAAATGGACTTCTCTATTTGCTCGAAAAAATAATGACCAATTGCGTATGAATTTGAAATAGAGGGAATTTTAATGTCACCCGAGGGGAGCGAGTGATGTGGGGCAACATTGTAAACTCGACTGGTCTGAGGGCGAATGGCTCCTGTTGATCCAAGAGACTTCGACAACATCGATCACCAGGGTGACCGACCATCTGACGATGATGGCGCTGATTGGACACGGCCACTACACAAAATGTGAACAACAAGGTTGCCATTCCGCCTGGCCTTCGACTGTTAACAGTCCGACCAGGGGGACCATGGGCAACAGTGGACTGAGCGCGGAGCAGCCTTGACTAGAGACTTCGACGACATCGATCACCAGGGAGACCGACCATCTGACGATGATGGCGCTGATTGGACACGGCCACTACACAAAATGTGAACAACAAGGTTCCCATTCCGCCTGGCCTTCGACTCTTCACAGTCCGACCAGGGAGACCATGGGCAACAGTGGACTGAGCGCGGAGCAGCCTTGACTAGAGACTTCGACAACATCGATCACCAGGGTGACCGACCATCTGACGATGATGGCGCTGATTGGACACGGCCACTACACAAAATGTGAACAACAAGGTTGCCATTCCGCCTGGCCTTCGACTCTTCACAGTCCGACCAGGGGGACCATGGGCAACAGTGGACTGAGCGCGGAGCAGCCTTGACTAGAGACTTCGACGACATCGATCACCAGGGAGACCGACCATCTGACAATGATGGCGCTGATTGGACACGGCCACTACACAAAATGTGAACAACAAGGTTGCCATTCCGCCTGGCCTTCGACTCTTCACAGTCCGACCAGGGGGACCATGGGCAACAGTTGACTGAGCGCGGAGCAGCCTTGACTAGAGACTTCGACGACATCGATCACCAGGGTGACCGACCATCTGACGATGATAGCGCTGATTGGACACGGCCACTACACAAAATGTGAACAACAAGGTTCCCATTCCGCCTGGCCTTCGACTCTTCACAGTCCGATCGGGTGTCTAATTCGAAAACAGAAACCATGGCGATAGCCTGATTCGAGTGTAAAAACAATGCGACATCAGCCAGCCTGGCACTTCACCTCCAAGGTGACTGCCTGCGTCCTGTCAGCTGTCGCTCGGGAAAACGGCTAAGCACTCTAATTTCTCGGCTCATATGGCTCGTGAGTGCCTCGTGAGGGCTAATTGCGAACGAGTTGAGTGCTCCGTGAGACAAAGACGAACGGACACCGGCTAATGGATGGACTTGTTTATCGAAAAAAAATTGAGCAACAGGTGAGGACACCCGCGACCAAAATTCGACAGCCTGACGACAAAATGCATGAAGGCATGGAGCCACGGCAGCAACCAGTGGCCTTGAATCGCCGCTGAACTGAACACGCAAACCCTGCGCCGGAGTGTGTGAAAATCAATAGCGTGCAGGGATGGGCTGACCTGCAGTGGGTAGTGTCATTTGTTTCGTTTGCGAGCGTGACTGGGATTTGCCTGGGCTCCGTCAGTTTGACCAGTAAGCCTGTGTGTGCGTGTGTGTGAGTCCTAATGGACCTACGTGGGCAAGAAGAAGCCTCCGTAAGATAATACCCACCGAGTTAAGTGTTTCCATGGCATCTTAGTGATTTGTGATGCGGCGGGTGCGGAGCGAGTGAGGAGCGAGTGCGGAGCGAGAGCTGAGCAGGGTTCGGGCATGGGTCATGGACCCGTTGGTGGGCCTTGTCCTTGTCCATGCTTCTAATTCAATTAAATTTCCACCGCACCCAGGGAGACTGAGCGAGACGGACCACACAACAAGAAAAAAACCGAAGAAGAAAAACTGCCCTCTTAATGTCCCATCTTAATGGAGAATTTAAATTTGTTTTCTTTCCTCCGTTTCCGGCCGCTTCCGCCCCGGTTGGATGGCCCTGAGTGACAGGGGCGCACACCTTGAAGCACTTGCCGAAGAGAAAGTGGATTGGATTAAGGACGAGACGGGGCCGGCGGTCTGTCGGACGCGAGAGAGATGAATTCATGTTTTATTTATTTATTCGCCCAACCGGTCAGCCGAGGGGACGGCGAATTCATGTTTTATCAGCATCAGAGTCGGTCGCCGTTCGGAATCCCTTTTTGTGGGGAAATCGCACATATCGAAGTTCTGATAAAATCCCCCCCCCGTCCAACCGGGGCATCAGTCGGTCCCCCAATCAGTTAATCAGTTGATTAGGAGTTCATGGAAGCCGTCCCACCCTCCGGCAGGGTGTGTGTTCAATTATTGAACAAAAACTGATATCAATCAAGTGCATGCGTGGTTTAATCCGATGTGCGCCTGGTCTCGTGGTACGGCCGGGGCCGTACAATCGAATTCAATTATTTTAATGTTGACATATCACCCAACGCCCCCGCCGGCACAATCCCCAATGCGATTTCCCGTATGAATTACCCGACAAAACGGAAAAGGCAAATATCGAGTCAGTTGCGCTCCATTATTGCGTGTGCCGTGGGGTTGTGCCCAACTAATCGCTTGCTTTGATGTGATTTTATTAAATTTGACTTGTGTCGGTTGCCCGCACACTGGTCAGGCCCCCCTCCCACGGGGGGGAGTATCGATTCATATTTGTTCGGACACCGTGGCGGTCATAATGTGCTGGGTAGTGCTGGTGTATCGCATTTATTAGATGCACACGGACACGACGCGCGGTTATGTGGCAAATGTAGAATTAATCACTGGCGAAGCCGTAAGGATGTGCGCCATCGTTTAATTAAAAACTTTCACAGTGACCAGCGCAATAGGGGCTACCTTTGGCCACCGTTGTGGCGGTCTGTCAGTCCGGTTTGCGTGCACCAGTCAATGTTGGCAAAACTGGTTATCGGATATTTCGTGTGAATTGAGTTCTTTAACGTTGCCCGGAGCTGGGGCGCCAGAGCTGACTGCACACAGAGAGTGTCCATGAGGAGGTCTGCAAGGACAAGTCTTCAAATGGGGTGGTTACGCGGTGTGACGCACTTTTTGGCAACAGCGCTGGCCAAAAACGAGGCGAATGTCGAGTGCCAAGAAGTGATGACCTTCGAGATGGGACCGATTTTTCAAAGGACTGTGTATGGGACCTGTCCTGCTCGATGGCGCAGAGACATGGACGCTGTTGAAAGCGGATGAAGAAGCTCTTGGCTGTTTTGAGAGAAAACGATCTTTGGTCCTGTTTGCGTTGATGGCGTTCGGAGGAGAAGGTACAACCACGGACTGTACGGGCTGTACAGAATGGAGAAGAGGCCACTACGAGCCGTGCAAGGATGGCAAGGAAGGTAAAAATCCGTCGACTACACTGGCATCGCCACGCTCCAGCAAAGAGGGTCTTCGAATCCGAGCCTCCTGGTTCGAGAAGGAGAGGAAGAGCTGTACAGCGGCATGCGCCTAGTTAAGCGTCTTCGGATCGAACGCTTTAGATGGCTAGGTCATGTAGAGCGGATGGACACCATTGGCCGGGCAACAGAGGACGTCCTCGCACTAGATGGCGCACCCAAGTGGAAAAGGACCCCAACCAACTTGGTGTGCGCAACTGGAGGCAGCTGGCGCAAGATCGTGCTGGCTGGAGAGGCGTGTTGGTTGAGGCCCAGCTCCACCCGGGACTGTAGCGCCAATCAAGGAAAAGAAGTATATGTTGCTATAAGGTTCTCTGACCATTGCTGAAAGCTGGAATTATTCCCAATCGATATGGCAAGAACTACGGCCGCATAACGAGGCGTTTATGTGGGCAATTTCGTGCGTTCCAAACGGGAAATGCAGTGCAAATGCTGTGTGAGAGGCCGCCGGCAGGTAATTCCCAATTAGAGTAGTACAGGTCATAAAGTCGTTTTCAAACGGAGAGTAATTGCTTATCGTTGCGTTTTATGGAATAATTACAACACGTTTCGCACAGTTTCGAGAACAAAGCAGAAGTTTATACAAGGCAGGACATGACACCGCCAACGACGGTGATGCGGGAGGAGTCTCAGGAAAATCGGAATAAGGATTATAGGTACCCTCGACTTCATACGACAGCATTCATCGCCAGGAATCATCCGAAGCGAACGGGGGAAACTTGATCCGGTTGCGTCGCACAACGCCAACACATTCGGGACAAGAAATTGGACCGGATTTCGGCAAGGAGATGCTCTGCCGTGTGACTTCTTCAATTTGGTGCTGGTGGTGTCAGTACGGCGGAAGGCGCCTACAAGTCAGTCCAGCTGGTGGGATACACTGGAAGACGGGGACATGGTCGCACGTTCTAAAAGCTTTCACGGCGAAACGAGCTGGTCTAAGGGTCAACGAGGGCCAGACAAAATGTATGCTCTCCGCCGCACACCACCTAGGCCACAACATCACCAACGACTCCACAAATGACATCGTAGCGCCCTTGGCAACCGATGCTACAACTGCGTTCGAAACTCCTGACTCGAAGGACCAAGGTCATGCTCAACGAGGCTCTAATTCAGCCAGTCCTGCTTCGTGGAGCCGAAAGCAGAGCTGATTGTTGGTGCGTCCGCCTGCGAGGAAGGCGAATGGAGAAGAGGCCACTACGAGCTGTACAAGGATGGCAAGGAAGGTAAAAATCCGTCGACTACACTGGCATCGCCACGCTCCAGCAAAGAGGGTCTTCGAATCCGAGCCTCCTCGTTCGAGAAGGAGAGGAAGAGCGAACCTTCGGTACAGAGACCAGGGTTGATGACTGGAAACACCGCGTCCAGGACCGCCACCGATGGAAGGCAACAAGTGCCCAGGCTCGGACCCTTCATGGGTCGTCGGCCTGATGAGTAAGCACGTACTCTCGACTTCATTGCGAACTCTCGACCACCGTTGTCATCCAAGAGCAGAAGAGGACCTACCGAGACTGGACACGCGATGAACTTGCAAATAGGCTGCACGAGCAGCTCAACAGCAGTCTTGCAAGAAGTTCGGCGAGAAGCTACAGATCTGCGCAAAAGGACTCTGAACAAACTATTCGCCGACTCAAAGTAAGCGAATTCAACGTCGAAGGAGTCAGATCCGAAGATGAGAGAGCGAGTTGTTTTCTCGGGAGCACGGCACCGAAGGTGGCCGACCCACGGTCTTGAGCAGGGCGGAGAATAGTCCAACGGTGAAGGAAGTCCTGCCAGAAATGCTCAAGGCAATGGGTAAAGAGGGAGCTTTATAGCTCCAGCATGTCGTTAAGGTGACCCGGGGAGGACGTCGAGACTGTCCCTCTGTCGAGATGAGATCGAGCAGCTGCGAGTTTGGGCACGCTTCCGAGGCGTACCTTAAATGCGACTCCACCAGGAAGGCGTCTCCTTGGCAGAGCCAGGACGAGGTGGTTGCTGGCGCTTGGGCACCAGTCCTGTGTGGATGGCCGAGGATCGAGTGGCCTGGAGATGTCTACTGCGGACCCATACGGGACAGAAAGTGATGAGAAAAGGGCACTTGTGCTCTGTACACAAGTTGCAGACTTTTTTCTTCCGACTCTCACATACAAGAGGACCACAGTGTGGCAGTCACCCGACCTGGAGCCCATGCGTGAGGGGGGCGAGAGCTATTATTTTAGAACAAAAATTCTGAGAGAGGGAGGACCACGCATCCTTCCATTAGATAAATTGGTACCCAAACCACACACACGCACGCACACGGACTCCACACAGTCCACACAGCTCCTTGGATCAATTGAATTAAGGCGATGCTTGGGGTATTCTTTTAGTCAATTCGCCGCAAACCTTAGTTGCCACCGGAGATAGTGGCCGAGACCGAGACCGAGACCGAGACGGAGACCGAGACCGAGACCGAGACCGAGACCGAGACCGAGACCGAGACCGAGACCGAGACCGAGACCAGGACCAGGACCAGGACAGAGACGTGAACGTTAATGGAGAGAGTCGGTCAAAGGTGACAATGACGATGACGAGCCAAGTCGCACACGAAGAAGAGAAAACAAAAACCATCCCCTCTTGACCGCCACTAAGCATCTCCTTAGAGGGAAACAAGCAAACAAAGCTCAAGAAGGGATAAGCCAGCTGAGCGATGCGAAATTAATTATAATTCGCTTTCGGCGGTCAAGTGTGTCCCACGCAAAAAAAAAAACGAATTTAAATTAAACTCAAATCGAACCCCAAGCGAAGCACTGGACACCAGCCAAGAGGGAGGATGCGCCGGCGTCAGGCAGTCAGTTGAAGTTGAAGCCTTTATGCAAATGCCTCGAACAGTCTTGGTAATTTATTCGGGAACTTCAGCGAGTCAATGATGTGCCAGTGAGGCGAAACAAAAGTGGTGGGTGGTGGGTGGTGGGTGGTGGGTGGTGGATGGTGGGGTCACCTTTTGGCCCCGTTCCTGTGTGTCTTTCTGCGGGTAAATGCTGTGAAATTACCGATGAGCATTATGGTAATTATTCCGTTCAATTTTCGGCGAAGGATACGCCTCGGCAGGCTTTAAATGTCACATTGACTCTGTGTGTGTGTGGGCGAAACCGAAAATAGTAACCTCAAATTAAATGTGAATTCCAGTGGCCCCGGTGGGGGTGAGGTCGACTCGATGACAACGAGGACCTCCAAGCCCCCGCCGGAGCTCCTCAGGACACGACACGACAAATTGGACCCCGTCGACATGTGGAACTTAAAAAAAGTGAGAGAGAGAGGGGGAGGGGGAACGAAAGCCATGATTGTCCACAGCAACGGCAGCACTTAAAGTCACCGATAGCCGGCAGGGCATCTAATTGTTTGTTTGTGTCTAAGAGGAGCCACGTCGGTGGTCGTGCACATGGATGGCTGTGTGCGTCTGTGTGTGTGTACGACGACGACGGGATATCCCACTTGATGTCGATGGATGGATGGATATTGGCCTTTTGCTCGCGCCCTTAACAACTGACACAAGACGACGAACAACAGCCTGCGGGACGATGACAATGGGCTGCGCGGGGGTACGCTCGTGACTAGGCTGGGTGGGATGGTGGTGCTAGTGGCTGCCTATTGTTCCTTTTTGTGTGTTTTTTTTTGTTATCGTTATTGCCTCCGATTATTGTCTAAATATTCAACTCAACTCTGGCTGGCTTCTGTGCCTCGTTTCCGGTACGAGTGTTTTGCATGTGTGCTGTGCTCGTCTCTGTCTGGCTGGCTGGCTGGCTGTCGGTCTGTCTGTGTGTGTTGGGGTTGAAAGGGTCGTCGCGTGTGTGTCTTTCGAGGGGGGACGCATGACGTGTGTACGGTGGCAACCGATTTTCCCTTTATGGCTGTTTTATTTTTATTTCTTCCTCTTCTCTGCGTTTCTTTTGATTTCTTTATTTTTTTTTTTTCGTTTTGCCTTTGTCTCCTTGTCGCCGACGCCACGGTTGGAGGGGGGCTTGGTGCGAGTGGGTGGTGCGCGGATGGGGTGCCTCGTTAGTTGGCGTGTCGTGTCGTCGTTCGAACTTTGGCGGATCTGTGCACACACAAGGTGTTGAGTTGTGCGCACCGGATGAACGAACAGATAGTGTCAACTGAATTGAGCGTTAATCCGTTTGTGTAAAGATTCAATTTGATTGCCTCATCCGTTGTGGGTGTGTGCGGGAGGCGACGATTGGCGGAAGTGATTTATTATTATTTTGGTTTTTTTTTTTCTCAACAGTGGCGACATAAAAAAATGTCTGTCTGGAGACCAGGAATTGGCATGAGAATGTGAAAAAATGTCACTAGTGGCTAGGGCAACAAGTGCGCGTGGAGTTTATTTTTTCCGTGACCAAATCCCAGCCCAGCCACCCAACCATCCAGCCACCAGGCACAATTAATTTTCTCTCTCACGTCGCCGTCGTCATCTCCTGTGCCGCACCCAGACGGAGAGATTTACGAAAGCCTACCGAGTGTCGGTGCGTTTATGTCCCAGTGGATCCGGGATTAGATGGATACGTGTTGCCTTCCCCCCCCCCCACACCGACCACCCCTTCGCCATTATTCTTGCGAAAAGAGCAAACGAAGCATATGTGTGGCACAGAAAAGGCAAACCGCAAATCGTGAGGATAACTTTCAATTAATTGGCTGAATGCGTCCCCTCATTAAGGGATGGTGTGCGTTGACTACTTAATGGCATATTTAATATATCTTTCGGTCATTTCATCCCTCCCCCCCCCTCCCTGCTCCGCCACAGGCCACTCATTGAATTCCTGTGGTTTAATATCCTTTGAACTTATTGCCTTGTTAAGGATTGCTTTTATTACCCAAGGATTATGCTATTAATTTCTGTTCCCTGCCCTGTCTGCCTGTCTGCTTGTCTGCCTGTCTGCCTGTCTGCCTCTGCGTGCGCCACTAGGAATGTGTGTGCTTGTGTGCGGGCGGTGTTGAAAAATCCTTTAAAATGAATGAAAATGAACCTGCCCACTTCCAGGAACAATCTAAATTCCCGATTAATTGCGAGGAAAGCTCAACGCACCCAGGTAGGTTATGTGGAACTTAAGCTGAAGTACGTGCTCAACGGGGGGGGCAAAATACGAACGACCTGCCTCGCTTAAGCAACACTACTTCCGTGCCGCGGGTGGGAGTTGGGGTTTCCTTCGATTTTCTGGTCTGTTTCACCATGAAATTTGATAGCTGCCGTTGGATGGTGGAGACGACGGCGGTTGGGTGCTATGGGGAAGGTTAATCTCAACCGAACCCCTTGGATGGCCTTTTTTTGATTTCATTGTCTCTTCGCTTGTTTGTGTGCTGAATCCACGTCCACCTCTTTCGAGTGTTAACAGGTGGTGCACACCGATCCCTGGCGCACGGCCAGAAAGAAGAAAACAATCCAAAGTCACTTGCACACGGCCTCTTTCGGTTCTGTTTGCCTACTGTCCAGCCGCCACTTGCCTAAGCTGTTCCATTGTTTTGCCATTTTTCTCGTGACCATCGAGAGAACCCCTTCTTCGCTCGCAGCATCGACAGCAGGAGCCAACCCGGCGTTCATCGAATTTTGTTTCTTCCTGCAGCCGGGGGTGGGATTTTTTTTTTTTCTGGATCGACTACAACGACTACCACAACTCGTGGCCCTTTTGCTAGGACGTGTACGCTTTATCCTCCTTAAACTAGTTGGATAACCAAATCAATTAAAGGATATACGGGAAGATAAACAAAGTTTACATTCAGTCGGGGGAGGCAAACATAACCTTTATCACTTCATTCATGCAAAGGCACACACACTCAGGCTGGGTGGGTGGGTGAGTGAGGGCGAGCTTATGAATGAACCTCCTGGTGGGAAGGGCGACCTCTGCATGGCCCCGTCGTTGTCGTTGTCCTTGTGTGTGGAGGATGTGCTGCGGGCGTTGGGGGAGGGGGGAATCTCATACAATGTCTTCCACAAACAGATGCACAGTCAGTTGTGAGCCGGATAATCCTTTAAAACAACAAACAAAGCGCGCATAACACAAAAAAAAAAAAAAAAACGAAGGAACCTTGACAGTGCTTCTAAGATTTAGCCTCCGACGAGTGAGCTTGAAAGGATTGCGCCTTGCTCAGTCGTTGTCCTCATTAAATGCCTGCTCTCCCGTCCCGCCCCAGGACGAGACAAATCAATCCATTTGGCGAGGAGATGCACAAGGACCGCTCCGGTGAGATGTGAAGCGAACATCACACATTTGACTGCCTTTGACAGGCGAAATGTTCAATTTTCGCACGAGGCCATGGATCAATTAATAAAGCGCCGGGGAGGGGTGGGTTCAGAAAAAAAGGGCAAACACGGAAAATTTAATTTTATTTAGAGTGTATCCACGAGTGAGAGTCGTACACACACAGGGACGTCGAATTTAAGACGACGATAAAAGAAAATGGAAAAAAATAAATCCCTTTTTCCCTCCGTTTGCTCCCCTTTCATTTTTGCCATTCCTTTCCATCGGTTCCTTCGGCTCCTTCAAATGTACTCCCATCTGCTCGTGTGCGTGTGTGACGGGCGGACCGGGCTAGATGTGCTCACGTCTATCTGTCTGTCTGTGGCAGTGGTACACCGTTTGACCTTGACACAGCTGAGCCGACCGAAATAGCAACCGTGTGTGGTCCAGCCCCAGTCAATGAATAATCAATAAGCGAGCGCTGATGTATCGTCAGCAAGTGAGACGGCCAGTCCGCCGATTCCCCTACGCAGACCGTGAAATTGGAAAAGATTGCCCGAGTGGAGGGACGATAATTAGCATAATGCGATCATCAACCCAAAACAACCCAAAACAACCCTCACCACCCATCCAAGCCCACCACCCATCCAGGCCCACCACCCCCGGCAGTCGATTGCTGGTCTTTTGTAATTATTCGCCTCGTTCCCAGCCGGAGGCAAGGAGCTGGCTCAACGGTCACTTCACGGTCCTCGTCCGACGCGCAGGCCCGGTCATTAGCTCGAGGACCACTCGCCGGGAACACTTCGGCTTAGAATCCTTCCACTTTGCACCCGCAGCCGCATGGACCTCGCTCAAGTGACCGCTCGGTTGATCGAAAGTGAAACTCGACGACCCATTCAGCGGATCTCTCTGAACGCATCCGCACATGTGTCAAAGATGCATCGTCCCTTCAAGGACCACTTGAAGTCCGCGTGGATGGTGGCACGCCGCTCCCAGCACCCACTTGTCGTCAATTGTAATTTCAGGAATTATGCTTTTATTTGCCACCGAGTGCCAGACGGAGAGAGAGAGCGCGCGAGAGGAGAAAGAAGGAGATTAGCCGCAGTGAAGGATGTGCTTACAAGGACAATAAAACGCGCGCTGCCAGAGGGCGAAGCATCTGGATGTAAAATATTGTAATGGTCGTAAAAATTCATTTCGATCGAAAATGGTTACAAAACAGGGTGCCATCCCCGCTGTGACTGCGTCAGCAGGGGCGAACGGCAACGGCGAGGGTGATATAATTGAAAATTTGCGTTCTCTCCCAGTTCGGTCGGTTTTTTCGCTTTTTGCTTTCTGCGCTCCTGATTTAAGGTTAAGGACAACGTGACACGGTGACACGGTGACAAGGTGACAAACGTGACATGGGACCGGTACCAGGCGCCGGGAACACGGGACACACACTCGAGTGGGTGGTGCGATGTGATTTGTTATGTCGACGGGAGAGGACCCCGCCCCTCCGCCGAAGGATGCCCCAGACGGTCGATGTCGGCGATTCGACAGCGTTGGTATTTCCGTGCAACTAATTTGCTGGTGATTTTCACTAAGAGGGCTTACATGACCCGCCGCCCACGTTCAGGCAGCTGCCCGCTTTTTCAAATCGGATCACATCATCGATGGCGCACTGGGCGTCGTGTTCATAATCGAATTCGACTTAATTTCGTTGTTGCGAGCAGTTTATTAGTGGAAGTCCCTCTGCTAATTAAGGTGAGGCTTCCGCTTTTGGAGGAGCCCGTGAGACGGAGGAGGTGAGTGAGGACGGGCCAATTTGTCGGTGCGCGCTTTCGAGGGGATTACACGGGACGAGGGAGAGACTCGGAGGAGGTACCTGGGGTTGGGGGAAGTCTTCAGATGGGAAGGGCAGCCCGACGAAAGCAGGCTTAAAGGTGGGCAAAGGATCAACCGAAGAGGACCTGCTTTGACATGCAGGACAGCGACGCTGGGTCGTGGTACGTACCACGTCCCAACCAGACAACCGAGAAACCTACGAGCAGTACACAGACGTGGAAGGAAACAATCCGTCGTCTCCTCTAGCGCGGAATGACAGTCACTGTGACTCCTGTCCGAAAAGGCGAGAGGGAACCCAACCTCCGGTGTAAGGACCAAGTCACAGCGGAGAATTGAAGCACCGTGCTCGGAGCGCTCTCGGATCGACTCAGGCCATCGCTGAGTCGACAAGGAACCCACTACTTCCTTCGTTGCGAATCAGGAATGTTGTCCGGGCAAGACAAGGCAGCTGAGTGGTTCCTAGTACCTCCTGCGAAAAGAGAAGGACTCTCAAAGTCCTTCCAAAGGGTGCACAATCTCACGAGAAGATGCGGGAATCCCTAGTTCGATGAAATAGAGGACCTTCACCAGAAGCTGGCTGACGCCTGCCTCCATACCAGCCTTGACATGCTAAAGCAAGAAAAAATGTCCAAAACAGAGGACCCATCTGACGCTAAGAAGCGAAACACTCCTTGAGTGTCTCCAGGAGCGTCCATCGCCAAGCAATTAGCACACAATTTTAATTGATAAAACAACGCCAGGATATCTCAAAGGAATCCCGGCTAATCTCCCCCTTCAGTGGGCTCTCGAGTCCTCAAAGAAACACAGATTAGCAGGGAAACTGAGTGTCGTCCCATAAATAGCCCCGCAACCGCCATTGAATCTCGAAGCCAGCCTTGTTCCAGGGAACGTCTCCTTTGAAGTGCGCAACGGAGGCACTTCTCAGTAAGTCATCAGAGGAGCGCAACTTATCTCGGGAGATGCTGTCTGTGGCCACCTCTTGTGTTTCCTCCCGCTGGGTGGGTGCAACACAGAGTGCGGGCTAATCGGGCAGATCCAGGTCCCCCCGCAAATCAACGGCAGCAGATGTCGTGCACCCGGAGGCCCGATGGTTATCCGAAGGAAATCCTCATCTTTTCGTTCGTTCTTGGTATCGAACATCCAGCAGAGGGACTGCGGCTTAAAATTGCAGCTGGGACTCAGAGGCTCTTTCGAAGGAGTCGCAGCTGAAGAGGAAGCGCCAGAAATAGATGAAGAGGCATTCTAATGGTTGGTTCGAGTCGGATCGCGTTTGTGCCGCCTTTCAATAGAAATTGCTCCGGAAGCAGGCTCTCTAGTCTCTCCAGCAGAAGCCACGCAAAGGTGGTGAGGGCGCGTTCGAGAACTGCCACTGCCTGCAGGATAGGAGGCTGATGGACTTGGACGAGCCAGCATTCATCGCAAGGAGCTATTAGAAAGGCGATGCGTTCGAAGCCAGCACTTGCGGTCGTCAAGGAGAAGCGCTGTCCCCGGTGGCAGACTGGAAGCACAGCCCACGAATGATGCCACGTAAGTAAGCCGTGACGAGGGCTTCCAAGGCCGCCACCAGTCCACCTCCTCACACCATTCCGCGAAGTAAAACAAGCTCCAACTGCCTCTGAACACCGCCAAGAGCACCCATTTAGCGAAGACACACTCCTTCAGCCGAGCCCAGGCTGAAATCTCAGAATGTGAGACTGTCGCACAAAATCGTTGATTTCTCCCCGAAAACACCCGGCCAATGGGTCGAAGTGGATGAAATCTTCAAGAGGACACCCGAGGCAAGCCTCCAAAAAAAACCGCACTCAAAAATTCGCAGTATTTTGGAAAATCGAAAAAATGCACGATTTCGCCCGAAAAATGCAGTAAATTGGCAAAGCCGGCGAGTCGACTTTTTCCGCTGCGAGCGTGCGAATTTTTGAAAATCGATTTTTGGGAAATTTTGAGTGTTTCTTGGGTGAAAAATGGGTGGAATGGAGTGTGTGGAGGTGGACCACGAAGTCTGCATCCAAAATTTGAAGGAAATCGACGCAGAAATGCGAAAATGAGACGATGTCGATTGTGGCGACTGGCTGGGCTGTTCAGTAAGAGGTTGCAATTGTGTGGGGTGAGGAAAATGCAACGGGGAGGGATTCTTGAGATTCTGTAAATGGGGGAATGTTGGTGAGGGCTTGCCGTTTAATCGTGGGGAAGGTCAGTAGTGTGTGTGTAAGGGTGGGGTGACGGTGGATGGGGACATAGTTGACTAAGGCGCTTAAGGTGACGCACGCCAGTGGAGGAGGACCTCAACCAAGCTAGGGAGCACGCTCGTTGGAGAGGCTTGCATGGTTGAGGCCTAGGCCCATACGGACTGTAGCGGCATACAGAGAAGAAGAGTGCTGCATTGTGCCTGTGACTGTGGAAACCACAACTCAGCCATTATCTGCGACGTCAGAGACTGCTCGGGAATTCAGGATTCTTTTTTTAAAGTTCGACGGGAGTGGAGGCGCAGCACGAAGCTTGCATCGAAAATTTCATCTGGTATCGACGAGGAAAATGGAGTCGTCTCTGGCCTCAGTGTTGTGCCACGACAGCAACTGCCAACCTCACGCCTCACAATGCCAACCCAGTTCACACGTTTCTGGGAAAACTGTTGCACTTGCAGAGGAGCGCATCATTCATCTCTGGAATCCGATGGAAGCTCCCATTCACTTGTGCGTTTCGAAGAGTGCTCAACAGCCCTTCGTTAGTGATTCGCGGAGCCTCATCCGAACTAATTCCCCGAATGCAACACCGTGCCGCGGTCGGTGGCGGTGGCCCTCAACTCGAGTGGAATCACCCTCGCTGGCAGCCAATTAGTCGCTGAACCGATTATCCGCCGACTCTTCACACATCGAGTTCAGGGCATCAGTGGGGCCCTCCTTGAAGCGCGATGAGGTGAAGTGTTTTTGAATTTCACTTGCATTCGCTGGGTCGGACTGCAGAGTTGATGGAGGACACATCACCTGAGCCACTAATTGGTTCCCCTTTGCTGGTGCTGATGTGAGGACATTCAAAGGCACGAGGAGCAGGGCGCAGACGAGCTGACACAGAGGTGCCATCAGCACAAAGCGGAGCACATCCACGCGACGTTGATGAAAAATAGAAAATAAATGGCTGCACGGTGAATTGTTTTGCAATTCCGTCGCAATTCCAGCGCGGTTACTCGGCTTCGTAAAGGGCGAAGGAGGCGACGGGGATTAAGCGTAAACAAATACGGCGGCGGTGGATGAAGTGGGTCGTAAATTCGATTATGAATGCCAGAGCCAGACGAGGGAGCAACAGTCAGTCCCGCGGTTCATTTACGAGACCGAGACACCGACACCGTCTCGAAATTGAATTTTAACAACTCGATCCATTCTCAACGACGCACCCGTCCGTGGAAGCCTCCAGTGTCTGTCAACAACCGAGACAGTCTCATTGGTGATGACGATGGAGTGAGGAATTGTCGCACAAAATCGTTGACTTCTGCCCGAAAACAGATGGCCAACGGGTCGAAGTCGATGGAATCATCAGAAGGACTGTCGGAACGTAAAAGAGGACCTCTGTCCTATTGACGGCAATCGCGTCTCTAAGAATCGCATCCAACGCGATGGCTCTGAAGATGAGGCCTACAGCCAGGCTACGACGACAGCATGCAGTACACGGGCACACACCTGGCACACCAGGCGATGTCCCTAGGAATCGGAAAAAACAGCAACCGTACAAAAACAACCCAAAATACTTAAACTTCTCTCAACTGCCGACGAATGCTCAACCGCCATGGCGGCACTCCGCAGTCTTCCGCATCAGCGGCGTTCAAAAGTGATTCAAATCCCGACAAACCCCCCGAGTGGCAGTTCAGAGCACACTTTGCACTCCGCAAGGCCACCCCAACCCGCCGGGAAAACATTAATCCGCACAAACACTGTCGCGGCAAAACTACGAATTCAACGAGACTTCAAGGCATCTTCGGATTGCCACGAAAATCAGGCCAACACACAGAACTGCCACAGGAGCCCACCAGCGGATGCATGGGCCGTGAGCTCCCGGCAGTGCACAGAGATCTTAAGAGCTAAGTTATTTGGAAGGTGAATCATGAGAATGAATATATTTAGATGTAAAAGCACATAAGGGCATCGCCGCCCCGGTCCCGCTCCCGACAAAAATCAACGAAAAATGTGAACAAAAGCAAAAGGAAATCGCCAATTTTTGAAAAAATTTGTGTTTTATTCATCCATTCGAGCATTCGAACGAACATCCTATCAAGCAGTCCTCAAGATGGTGCTGGGAGATGAGCTAATGTGCGCCGTTGCTGAGAGGGTGTGGTGATTACAGAGACAACGGATGGAACGAGTTAAATACGATGGAATGGACAAGTGGACAAGGCCATGACATGCGCCCGCCAGCAACGAGCGTGTCTTCAAGGATGCGTTGCCAGAGGCTAACGGAAAGGACTGTGCAATCAATCCAATCGCAAATAGACGCGAAAACAGAGCTCCGGGCTGATGCAGGACAGGCTCAGCGGCAAGCGACGAGAAACGAAAGTCTAGAGCATCCCAACAAGCAGTTGCCGCGAGTGCCGCCTCAGCATCAAAGGAGCTCTTCCCAAAATGAAGACGAAATCAGGCGTCCGAGCTGATGCACGACAGGCACGACGGCAAGTGGCAAGTGGCAAGAAACAAGCATCTAAGGAGGAACGCCCGCGATTGCCGCTGCTGTGCGCCTCTTTAACAACCCCGTCGCCGTTGTCGCTTTCCCCAGTAAAGGGTACCTCGCTGGATGGAGTTCTCCCGAAATTAAGGCAAAAATCGAAGATCCAAGCTATTGGTGGTCTCGACGGTCAGCAGGAAGAAACAAGCGTCTAACTGATCTCTTCCCTCGGGTACTGCGACCGTCTCGAACTTTAAGAGCAGCTGATTGAATAGAGTTCTTGCCGAAATGAAGGCGAAATCAGACTTCCGCCCTCGACTGCCTACACTGCCCGTCGCTTTAAAGACTGCGTTGCTCCAAACTTAAATACCGTCTAATTCGATGGAGTCCTTCGCAAATGAAGGACAAATCAGACCCCCGAGCTTGTGGCCGACGGCCATAGAGGCACGCGGCAAGAAACAAAAGCCTACGGCATCCTTAGGCCACGGGTGCCTCGAGCCTCGCTTTAAAGACTGTGTTGCCAGGAACTCAAGCAGCAGCTAATTCGATGGAGTCCTTGGCACAGGGAAGACAATTCAAACCACACAACGAAGCTTAACGACATGGACGCCCAGCGGTGCCGCTGCTGTTCGCCTCTTTAAAGACTGCGTTGCCAGAACATTGAAGGGCGGCTGATGGAAGGAGTCCTCTGCAAATAAACGCGAATTTGGGGCTCCGGGCTGACGCAGGACAGCCTCAGCAGCAAGCGACGGAAAACAAGAAACTATGGCTTCCCCAACGGTGGGTGCCACGAGCACCACTTTAAAAGCAGCGAGCGGCAGATTCGGTGGAATGCCGCGAGTGACCGTCGCTTTAAAGGCCATCTTGCCACAGTCGTTCGCAAATGAGACAAAAGTCCGAACTGCGACGATGGGTTGACGCTGTCCGTCGCTTTAAAGGCTGACTTGCCAGACAATTTAAGGGCGGCTAGTTGGGTAGAATTCTTGCAGAATCTTAAAGACTGACCGCCGAGCATGACGGGCTCATCGGCAAGCGGCGAGAAACAATCATTTAAGGGACCAGCGGGTGCCGCGAACGGCAAACTCAATGAAACGCTGCCAAAATAGAGGCGGTAGTAGCAAGCAGCGCTGACAAGTAGGACTTAGCTCCTGTCGAGAGCTAAGAGTCACGCCGTGGCTGAGAGCAAGGAGAAGAGATGCCGCACACGGCCAATAGAACAGCAGCGGCGAAGACAACAAAACTCAAGTTTCTAGGACGTTCCTTGGTTCCTGTCGCGCGCTGAAACTCACGCCGAGGCTGAGAGCCAGAGCACGAAGCGACGACCAAGAGGACAGAAGCCGCCAAGGCACCAGTTCAAAAGGAGCTGCATTCCCCACTCGTCCACAAGAACGAACAACACAACTCACTCGGGCGACCAAACAACAAGAAAAACCAGCGCGCATTTCTAGTCCTTAAGGGTTACCCCAAAAAATGCAACTCCCCGACAGGAGCACCCTCAATTCATTGCAAAATCCACCCCGAATGCAAATTGAAAGTCACTCCGACGGGAAGTGGCCGCACACTCACACGCACGCTGTGCCACGACGAGTCGGCTAGCAAATGTTTGCGTTTTAAAGTCGAAAGAGGGAAATAAATGCCAGTTCGAGCGATTAAGTGATGATGATGGCACAGCATCGTCGTCAGTGCGGTTTAAAGTGTCACAAATGACGAGCGGGGGAGCAGAGGAATAGTTGAACAGGCGGACAGACGAACAGAGGATGAGATGAACGGGCGGATAGACGGACAGACGAACAGATGAACAGGCGGATAGACGGACGGACCAACAGATGAACGAGTGGATAGACGGACAGACCAACAGATGAACAGGCGGATAGACGGACGGACCAACAGATGAACGGGCGGATAGACGGACGGACCAACAGATGAACGGGTGGATAGACGGACAGACCAACAGATGAACGGGCGGATAGACGGACGGACCAACAGATGAACGGGCGGATAGACGGACAGGCCGACAGATGAACAGGCGGATAGACGGACAGACCAACAGATGAACGGGCGGATAGACGGACAGACCAACAGATGAACAGGCGGATAGACGGACGGACCAACAGATGAACGGGCGGATAGACGGACAGACCAACAGATGAACGGGCGGATAGACGGACAGACCAACAGATGAACAGGCGGATAGACGGACGGACCAACAGATGAATGGGCGGATAGACGGACAGACCAACAGATGAACAGGCGGATAGACGGACAGACCAACAGATGAACGGGCGGATAGATGGACAGACGAACAGAAAGCAACCTCAAAGGATATTGGGTAAAATGAGCGAAAACAAGATGCACTCGGCACCGTGTCCTGCCTCAATCGGAATGGAAATCGAAATCAAAATCCACACTCGACGGCCTAACTCACGAAAGTACTTGAAAATGAAGGTGAATCCGTCGCTGAAAACAATTCTCTGCCAACTACTCGATATCACAAGAGTACCTCCGATTCGAATGCTCGAAGACTAAGCTTGATGCAACAACTAATACAAAAAAAACCAAAAAAACAATTCTCTTTCGTCAACATCGAAAAACTGAGATAAACTCGCTCCATCAATTGGGGGGAACTCAAAAAAATGGAAATTTTGAAATTTTGAAAAAAAAAAAGAAAATCATAATCAAACCGTGCCGTGCAAAGGGACAGAGGAGGCATCAAAATGCAATGAATTCGAAGCAAACACTAGATAACACTATCACTTACCGTTGGATGGATATCTTTCGCACAGAGCCGTTACAGGTGACTTAGCGTTGAGATGTCTCGTTCATTCGTTGGAATTCGTGTCACACTTGCCGAAAGGTCTTGTTTATTTTTTCTTCGAGTTCATGAAACGATAGCAAAATTACGGGCGGGAGTGATTAGAAATTTGCCAAGAAGAGCATGCTTTCGTGGTGTGGTCTAGTTGGAGGGGATGTTGATTTTTTTGGATGCCTTTCTGTGATTTGTTGTGTGTGTGTGTGTTTGTTGTGGGAAACTGAGAATCTGGGAAGTGCAGTGCCATCGATAGTGGCGTGCGGCGCGTGTTTCTGTCTGATTGTACGTGTGGGATAAGGGTCTAAGAGTTTCCGGATAGACGCTCATTCCCTTGTCGCACACATCAGGTGTCAAATTCAAATTCAAAAAAAAACCCAAAAAAAAAAACTCAATTTTTTGAACGTCTCATCGGAAAGATTGTGCATCGCAACGAATTTTTTGTTGTCATTTCGTCGGTGGATTACATAACGAAAACAATTCCACACAAAATCACACCTTATGCTAATTTGCCATTCATTCGGATTTTTTTCGCTATACGCACGCACACAAATTAAAAACTAAATAAAACAATAAATCTTAGCAATAAAGGACACACGGGCGCACACACACAGCACAGCACACTAAACAAAGAATCGAAGCCACCGCGAGGAGACACATCAAGACCGCGCTGCACAATCGACCAGAAACCTCAAATTCAATTTCAAATTCATTTCCTTTCAAATTAAACCAAAAAAAAAAAACAAAAAAAAATGTGAACAAAAAAGTGACTATCATAGGGCTGAGAAATGATGGAATTTAATATGTTTTCAGTCTACTCACAGAGCCGCTGGTTAATGCTCGTCGTAAGGCCGCTATTCCAACTGACGATGAACTCGCCCGACGATGGTCCTTAGAGTCTCGCACACAGTCGGAAAGGTGCAGACGCTCGCAGACGGAGAGCGGCGAGTTGCCGGAGAGCGGCGGCTCTCGCGGGGGCGGTGGGCGCATGCGTTGCGAAAAAAAAGGACCAACCGAGAGCGGCGCCGAAGTGTGACTGTGGTGGAAAGGAAATTTGTGTGGGTGGACATGCGGACGGAGTCCTTTCTGCGAGTGTACGTAGGTCAGGTCCTGTATGGCCTAGAATGGGGAATCTGGGTCAGTGGGTGAACCGCTCGAGTACATGGACTGCTGCCAGGGAGGCGAGGAGGTACAGAGTTTTCCGCTTGGCTCTCGCCCGTGTACTGAGGGACGCTCGCATCTGACCGGGGAGGCCGTGTGGATGTCGATTTGCTTGACGTATGTCCACAAACGTAGCCGCGCTTGGGATCCAACACGTTCCACACGGGAGGTGACTTGTTCCACTTGGTGTCTGGCTCTGGTTACGTTTGGAATCTGCCTGAGGACACGGCTGGAAGCTGGCTCTGGCCGCGGGTGGGAGCTGGCTCTGGCCACGAATAGGAGCTGGCTCTGGCCACGGTTGAGAGCTGGCTCTGGCCGCGGGTGGGAGCTGGCAGAGGACACGGTTGGGAGCTGGCTGAGGACACAGTTGGGAGCTGGCTGAGGACACGGTTGGGAGCTGGTTCTGGCCGCAGGTGGGAGCTGGCTCTGGCCGCGGGTGGGAGCTGGCTGAGGACACGGTTGGGAGCTGGCTCTGGCCGCAGGTGGGAGCTGGCTGAGTACACGGTTGGGAGCTGGCTCTGGCCACGGTTGGGAGCTGGCTCTGGCCACGGATGGGAGCTGGCTCTGGCCACGGTTGGGAGCTGGCTCTGGCCACGGATGGGAGCTGGCTGAGGACACAGTTGGGAGCTGGCTGAGGACACGGTTGGGAGCTGGCTCTGGCCGCGGGTGGGAGCTGGCTGAGGACACAGTTGGGAGCTGGCTCTGGCCGCGGGTGGGAGCTGGCTCTGGCCACGGTTGGGAGCTGGTTCTGGCCGCGGTTGGTAGCTGGCTCTGGCCACGGATGGGAGCTGGCTCTGGCCACGGATGGGAGCTGGCTCTGGCCGCAGGTGGGAGCTGGCTGAGGACACGGTTGGGAGCTGGCTCTGGCCACGGATGGGAGCTGGCTCTGGCCACGGATGGGAGCTGGCTCTGGCCACGGATGGGAGCTGGCTCTGGCCATGGTTGGGAGCTGGCTCTGGCCACGGTTGAGAGCTGGCTCTGACCACAGATGGGAGCTGGCTCTGGTCGCAGGTGGGAGCTGGCTGAGGACACGGTTGGGAGCTGGCTCTGGCCACGGATGGGAGCTGGCTCTGGCCACGGATGGGAGCTGGCTCTGGCCACGGATGGGAGCTGGCTCTGGCCATGGTTGGGAGCTGGCTCTGGCCACGGTTGAGAGCTGGCTCTGGCCACAGATGGGAGCTGGCTCTGGTCGCAGGTGGGAGCTGGCTGAGGACACGGTTGGGAGCTGGCTCTGGCCACGGATGGGAGCTGGCTCTGGCCACGGATGGGAGCTGGCTCTGGCCACGGATGGGAGCTGGCTCTGGCCACGGATGGGAGCTGGCTCTGGCCACGGATGGGAGCTGGCTCTGGCCATGGTTGGGAGCTGGCTCTGGCCACGGTTGAGAGCTGGCTCTGGCCACAGATGGGAGCTGGCTCTGGTCGCAGGTAGGAGCTGGCTCTGGCCACGAATGGGAGCTGGCTGAGGACACGGTTGGGAGCTGGCTCTGGCCACGGATGGGAGCTGGCTCTGGCCACGGATGGGAGCTGGCTCTGGCCACGGATGGGAGCTGGCTCTGGCCGCAGGTGGGAGCTGGCTCTGGCCACGAATGGGAGCTGGCTGAGGACACGGTTGGGAGCTGGCTCTGGCCACGGTTGGGAGCTGGCTGAGGACACGGTTGGGAGCTGGCTGAGGGCACGGTTGGGAGCTGGCTCTGGCCACGGATGGGAGCTGGCTGTGGCCACGGATGGGAGCTGGCTCTGGCCACGGATGGAAACTGGCTGTGGCCACGGTTGTGAGCTGTCTCTGTCCAGCGGTTGGTCTCTCGCCTTAACCACCTTCAGTTCGTCCGTTTCTCAATCAATTCCCATGAGATTCATCGATTTCACGGGACTGCTTGGAGTTGCCTGCCCTGCACGTGAATTGCCGTCGCATCCCCCGAGAATGGTATCAAAAAATTCGTCTTTTCGAATCACCTCGACCCCCCACTCGCCACATTTCGACACGGAGGCGCCCCCTTCGGAGATATCGCGCCCCAACGTGCGAATAAAAGCCCACCATCGGCACGAGGCACTCACTGCTTAATCGGATTAACCGGCACTTCCTCCGCGGCGGGTGCATGCCGCCGTCTTATTGAAAATGCTAATGCACTTCAGGATAATCCTTTTGTGCACTCATTAGCGTCCATTAGCGCCTTTTAGTGTGTGTCCTAAGCTCCGCTTCAATTTTTCACTCGAGAATCGGCGCGATGTTGGGTGCGGGTGTGAATTGAATTTGCAGAAAAATGTATCTCGAATGGGTGGGTGGTGGTGGTGGTGGGTGTTGAGGCAGGCAGCGTGGGCATTTCTCGGTTATCCTTCTGCTTGGCGGAGGGGATGGCGTACGAAACTTGCTGGCAGTTGATTGCGGCCGCCTTGTGGGGACACATGGGAGATGAGAGATAAGGGGAGTGACTGAAGAAGGCATGCACCCAGGCCGGCAAGGTCATTCGATGTGGTGGGGGTACAGTGTGCCGGAGGCAACTGGCGTTCTTCTTGGAACCAACATGTGCACACTTTGCCTTGACTTGACCACGTCGTCATCGAGTCCTACAGTTCACCTTCCTCTTGGGGGGCGGGGAAGGCGTAGATTGCTCTGTTCTGACCAAGATGGAATTTAGTGCGTGCTGCGGCACCAGAGGCGGCGGTTGCTATGTTGACTCCGTTCGTTCGAGTGTCTGGAGAGTAGGGTCTCAGGTAGGGTAGGTATTTTGGCTCTCCCTTCTCAACGAAATGTTGGTGCTCAAGCGGAGGCTGCGGGCATTGAAGGGGAGGCCGGCTAAAATGGGTCCAGGTGAAAAGAAAGTACATGCTGTCGCCACGGAAGGACGCACAACATCGACGTCTCGGACAGAGAGTCGTGATGGGCAGCGGGAACTTAGAGGTAGTCAAGGTCTTCGTCTACCTTGGCTCTGGAGTGAATAGGGACAATAACCCTTGCCAACCGCTGCTCCTTTGGGGTCAAGAGGCAATTGAGTTGACTTGGGACAGTCTTATCATCCCCGTCCTGCTCTATGGCGCAGAGACACGGATGCTGTTGGAAGCGGATGAAGAGGCTCTTGGTTCTGTGTGCTACCTTTGGTCAGGCGTCTGTAGGAGGCGACCACGAACAGTACGGGCTCTGTTGAACGGTAGTAGTTGAGCGTCTTCGAATTCCACGCTAAGGGTGGCTAGGTCAATGCCCAAGAAGGACATCGGCAGATTGGACGCCCCTGCGGAATCGAGAACGAGCCAGCGGCCAACAGCAACTTGCGTAAGCCGAACAACAACTGCCCGGACCCCGGTCGCCGTGCACGCAGCAGTCTGTTGAACGTAGCTGATTGATTGGCCACCTCTTGCCCCATTGTGTCTGATAAGTGCACTCGTACAGTGCAGTGAAGCTTCGTCTCGCCACGTGACTCGATGAACAGATTGTGCACTTCGCGGCAGTAATCCTCTTGTCCATTCGATGGGCTTTTTATCGGCGCTCGTAGTCCCCAATAGCATCTGCCAGCAGTCGTTGGGGGTGCAATTTGCATGTTCTTGGCTGGGTTCGTGTGCAACCTCGGATCAGCGAGCTCGGTCTCTGTTCATGCGAGTGAGATTCAATGACACGGCAGGTCCGATGTCGAGCGCCTGCTGGGAGTGCTGACAAGCTGTCTGTCCATCCTACGCGTCACAGGGGAATGCGTGCAAAATTGCCAATGTCTCACATTTCCCACTGCTTGTTGAGTGGCATGTAAATGTCACTGGACTACGATTAGTCGCTCTGGACATTTATTGCCTCTCGCTTGGAGGACGCTGGGACAAGCCAAACCTGCTGCGAGAAAAACCGGAACGAGGGACGGAGTGGACAGATCAATTTGGAATGACGTGATGGACAGCTGCCGTGAGGGCTGGACTCGACGGAGTTCGTCACTTCAGACGCTTCGAATCCTTCTCTAGACGTCGACTCCTACTCTGGATGGCGGCTCCTAGTCTGGACGTCGACTGTTGCTCTGGATGGCGGCTCCTAGTCTGGACGTCGACTCCTACTCTGGATGGCGGCTCCTGCTCTGGACGTCGACTCCTGCTCTGGACGTCGACTCCTACTCTGGATGGCGGCTCCTAGTCTGGACGTCGACTCCTACTCTACTCTTCGACTCCTACTCTGGGCGTCGCATCCTGCTCTGGACGTCGCGTCCTACTCTACTCTTCGACTCCTACTCTGGGCGTCGCATCCTGCTCTGGACGTTGACTCCTGCTCTGGACGTCGCGTCCTACTCTCCTAGACTCTACACAGAGGAGGCAGTGGTGCGTGCTCGAGGTCGTAGTGCTGTCACCAGCCACGCTTCTTGCTGCAATCTGGGTCCACTCTGGGTCTTGTTGGGCTTGGAGGTTGGAAGTGTAGGAGACTGGGATGTCCTTCGTTTCAACGCTTCACTGATTTCGGAGCTGGGACGGCGTGGCAGACCAAGACATACTGCAGCCACTCTAAATGAGGCTCTAGTCGTCTTGCTTCGGTCACAACGAGCCACTGACTCGAGAAGGGGACCATGGCTGAGCCAGGTTATCGCGGGTGCAGGACAGCTTGATCATGGCGACTATAAGCAAGCAGGACGATGAAGTGCAACGCTGGCCACTCAGTTAATCGCAGGTTTTTCAACCTAGGGTACATGTGAGCGTCGTATTGGACCCGCCTGGTGGCAGCAATGACTCCTAGCCTTCCGTGCTCGCTGCGGAGACAGGCACTCCTTGGAACAGATGCCAGAACAGCAAGTACTTGAGCTTGAGCACCGCCATGACGGAAGGGAGTGCATGTGGGACCTCTTGAAGGAGTCGTCATTCGGCCAATACATTATCATGCGCCGTTCAAATGTCACTCCAAGTCCGTCGAATCCTTCTCTCAATAGATCCTAGTTCCCCAGATGGTAGCACAACACAAAGAATTCCAGCCGATATAGACCAAGTCCCAGGTTCCCTTCAAACAGCAGCGTCTTGCCACACTTGGGGCTGAAAGTCATGAAAATCAGACCGACCAGATAGGAACGATAGGAAATGAAAATTAAATGAAACGACAAGGACTTAAGCGACATAATTGACTTTGACTTTATTTTAAAGCTACATTCATGACATTTTTTATAAAAAAAATTCATTCTTGACGGCACTCGGTGAGAACATGTCCGGTAGTTGCCACTTCGCCCACTGGTTGAACCAGGTGAGCCAGCTCTCCTTCTCAGCTCACCGTGCAGCCATTTGTTTTATATTTTTCATCAACGTCGCGTGGATGTGCTCCGCTTTGTGCTGATGGCACCTTTGTGTGAGCTCGTCTGCGCCCTGCTCCTCGTGCCTTTGAATGTCCTCACATCAGCACCAGCAAAGGGGAACCATTTAGTGGCTCAGGTGATGTGTCCTCCATCAACTCTGCAGTCCGACCCAGCGAATGCATGTGAAATTCAAAAACACTTCAAGTTGGACATAAATGCATCGTTTCCGCCTCATCGCGCTTGAAGGAGGACTCCACTGATGCCCTGAAGAGTCGGTGGATAATCGGTTCAGCGACTAATTGGCTGCCAGCGAGGGTGATTCCACTCGAGTTGAGGGCCACCGCCACCGACCGCGGCACGGTGTTGCATTCGGGGAATTAGTTCGGATGAGGCTCTGCGAATCACTAACGAAGGGCTGTTGAGCACTCTTCGAAACGCACAAGTGAATGGGAGCTTCCATCGGATTCCAGAGATGAATGATGCGCTCCTCTGCAAGTGCAACAGTTTTCCCAGAAACGTGTGAACTGGGTTGGCATTGTGAGGCGTGGGGTTGCCAGTTGCTGTCGTGGCACAACACTGAGGCCAGAGACCCCATTTTCCTCGTCGATTTCCGATGGAATTTTCGATGCAAACTTCGTGCTGCGCCTCCACTCCCGTCGAATTAAAAATAAAAAAGAATCCTGAATTCCCGAGCAGTCTCTGACGTCGCAGATTATGGCTGAGTTTTGGTTTCCACAGTCACGAGCACAATGCAGCACTCTTCTTCTCTGTATGCCTACAGTCCGTATGGGCCTAGGCCTCAACCATGCAAGCCTCTCCAACGAGCGTGATCCCTGGCTTGGTTGAGGTCCTCCTCCACTGGCGTGCGTCACTTTAAGCGCCTAAGTCAACTATGTCGCCATCCACCGTCACCCCACCCTTACACACACACTACTGACCTTCCCCACGATTAAACGGCAAGCCCTCACCAACATTCCCCCATTTACAGATCTCAAAAATCCCTCCCCGTTGCATTTTCCTCACCCCACACAATTGAAACCTCTTACTGAACACACTCGCCACAATCGACATCGCCTCATTTTCGCATTTCTGCGTCGATTTCCTTCAAATTTTGGATGCAGACTTCGTGGTGCACCTCCACACACTCCATTCCACCCATTTTTCACCCAAGAAACACTCAAAATTTCCCAAAAATCGATTTTCAAAAATTCGCACGCTCGCCACAGAAAAAGTCGACTCGCCGGCTTTGCCAATTTACTGCATTTTTCGGGCGAAATCGTGCATTTTTTCGATTTTCCAAAAAACTGCGAATTTTTGAGTGCGGTTTTTTTTGGAGGCTTGCCTCAGGTGTCCCCTTGAAGATTTCATCCACTTCGACCCGTTGGTCGACTGTTTTCGGGGAGAAATCAACGATTTTGTGCGACAGTCTCACATTCTGAGATTTCAGCCTGGGCTCGGCTGAAGGAGTGTGTCTTCGCTAAATGGGTGCTCTTGGCGGTGTTCAGAGGCAGTTGGAGCTTGCTCTACTTCGCGGAATGGTGTGAGGAGGTGGTCTGGCGGTGGTCTTGGAAGCCCTCGTCACGGTTTACTTACGTGGCATCATTCGTGGGCTGTGCTTCTAGTCTGCCACCGGGGACAGTGCTTCTCCTTGACGACCGCAGATGCTGGCTTCAAACGCATCGCCTTTCTAATAGCTCCTTGCGATGAATGCTGGCTCCTCCAAGCCCATCAGCGTCCTATCCTGCAGGCAGTGGCAGTTCTCGAACGCGCCTTCAACACCTTTGCGTGGCCTCTGCTGGAGAGACTAGAGAGCCTGCTTCCGGAGCAATTTCTATTGAAAGGCGGCCAAACGCTGTCCGACTCCAATCAACCATTAGACTGCCTCTTCATCTATTTCTTGCGCTTCCTCTTCAGCTGCGACTCCTTCGACAGTGCCTCTGAGTCCCAGCTGCAATTTTAAGTCGCAGTCCCTCTGCTGGACGTTTGATCCAAGAACGAACGAAGAGATGAGGATTTCCTTCGGATAACCATCGGGCCTCTGGGTGCACGACATCTGCTCCCGTTGATTTGCACGGGGACCTGGATCTGCCCGATTAGCCCGCACTCTGTGTTGCACCCACCCAGCGGGACGAAACACAAGAGGTGGCCACAGACAGCATCTCCCGAGATAAGTTGCGCTCCTCTGATGACTTACTGAGAAGTGCCCCCGTTGCGCACTTCAAAGGAGACGTTCCCTGGCGTTCCCAAGGCTGGCTTCGAGATTCAATGGCGGTTGCGGGGCTATTTATGGGACGACACTCAGTTTCCCTGCTAATCTGTGTTTCTTTGAGGACTCGAGATTCACTGAAGGGGGAGATTAGCCGGGATTCCTTTGAGATATCCTGGCGATGTTTCGTCTTTGAGAGGAGTCAATGGAATTGTGTGCTAATTGGTTGGCGATGGACACTCGTGGCACGACGCACAATTGCTAAAGTCAGTCACTATGGCCTGTGTGGCGACTGTATGTGGGAATGCTTGGGGATTCGTTTCTGCCTCTGGTAGTGCTTCCGGGAGAGGGATGTGGTCCTCAGCAAACAAGCTGACCAGCTGAAGACGTCTCTTTCGTCTTCGATCCACTGGCTGTCTTCCTCTGAACAGCACCCTTCCACGGACTGTCTGCTTATCCAACGCGGCTGCCAGACGCTGCAAATTTCCTAGAATTCCTGTCACCTGGTAGCCATCGAGGTACATTTAATTTTCAATTTCAATCGGATGCCTGGACAGGAAGCACAGAGATTCTTGATCCAGGGTGTATCCTTCAGCCTTTTCCCTGTTTTTTCCCACGTTTGCAAGGGAAAACCGATTAAAGATACGACTTTAAGCGCTGCACTCAGTTCCTTATGTACCTGTGGCCTACATCGCTTCCTCGACCGTCGTGCCATCGCCCCTCGCGCCTAAGAGAGCCGATTGACGTCCCATATATCAGCCGTATGCATACACAGCCCCGTTGCAATGGCAACGGCAGGGGCATGTGCAGTAGCCTTTGCAGACGAGATCGGCTCGCCACCGACGATGGTCCGGTGCACTCATCGGTGTCGCTCTCTCGATTCACCGACACACACGGCCGCAGTGCTCATGCAAAGTAAGTGAAGTCCCCAACCGTCTGCCATCCATCATCTCATCACACACACACTCTCCCTCTGTCTCAGTCACTCTGTCGCTCTGTCCCCTTCGTTCGCACACAAGGCGAACGGATGCGAAAGGATGAAGCTGTCACAGGACAGTCGCGAGTGCATGCGGGGGAAATACGCTGCTCCATGCAATTGGCTGTGCATCGGTCCTTGCAGAGCGCCACGGCATGCGCAGACGCGCTCACCCAAAGACGGTGCATACTAATCACCTCGGTACAGTCCGTCGCCGATCAACTCCGTCAGTGTGCACCTGTCCGCCGTGGACTGACTCCCGTTCAGTGTTGGAGAGAAATCTCCTCGGAAATCGGAAGGAGTACTTAGCCGCCGCCCACTCCCCACCACCGCCCACCGGTGGGTTGCGCAAACGGCTACACAGTGCAAGGACACGGTAGGCAAACGAACACACACACACACACACAGGATGGATGGGAGGAAGGAAGGAAGGAAGGAAGGAAGGAAGCTGGTGATTTGGATTTTACAACTCTACCCCAGCCGAGAGTGGACACAAAAGGAGAGTCCAGTTCGACGAAGGAGACACACACTTATTGCGTCGCGAGCGAGAGTGCGGAGGAGAATCCATGCACAATGCACTGCAGAGCGCAACAAGCTACACAGACTCACACGTCACTCAGTCACTCAGGCACTCAGCGAGTCCACCGCTTGCTCGGCAAATGCTGTTGCATATCCTAGTCATTCGTCACTCAACAGTCAACGTCATCACTTGTGTGCGCTTCCGGGAAGTTAATTCGAAGAACAAACAGAAAGTTACCTTCTCGTTAGGTTCTCGTTAGTGCGTGGGTGCGCGGTTTAAAAAAAAAAAAACCCCAAAAAGACTCGAATTCGCATTCAAATTAAAATGCTGTCCGTTCACCAGACAAAGCAGACTCAGCGCACCCTTATTGTGGGCGACGTCAGGCTGCGTATTCCGGAGAAATTCAATTCCGTTCCGGAGAGGTTCTCCATCACCGAGCGTCAGCCGCAGGTCGAGGCGAAGAAACTGACCATTTCCGCTCAGTCGTCCACCTCGACCGACACCATCTCGACCAGCTACTCGACCAATGTAGCCGATTCCGATTCGATGGACCCCGACGAGGAGGAGACCAACGCCAACTATGACAGCTCATCGGACGACTCGGACGCCGGCGGGATCTATCATTTCTACGAGCTGTTGCATTTGTGCGGCTGCTATGGCCGCAGGACCGAAAGGAAGGTGACCAAGCGCGCCAAGGAGTCGCCCGACGAGATCGTCGCCGTCGAGCCGGCCAAGTCCGATGTGCTCATCATTTGCGGCAACCTCAGGACCACGGCCCTGTAAATCGCTGCCCAGCGCATCCGTGCATTCGTTCGTCTCTCTTGTCCGGCGGCGGCCTTCTGCTTCCGTTTCCTCCTTCCCATCCGTCTCTGCCAGTAGAAAAAATTCAATCGAAACCGCTTGTGTTCCAAAATTAATTTTAAGGCGCCCAAAAGTGGTTCATTCGAAGTTTACGAAAATTTGACAAAAATTCCAAAAAAAAAAAAAAAATTCCAAAAAAAAAAAAATTAGCGGAAATTGAAAAAAGAATGTTTTTTTTCGTTTTTTTTTTTTTTCTTGTGAAAATCGAAATAAATCTCGAAGAGAAAAATATTTAAATTCAGTTCAACGCTGCAAGGAGACCACAAAATGGACAAGTGTGTTTTATTTGCTCGTGAATTTTTTTTTTTGGTGCTTCTGTCCTTGGTGCTTATCCTTGGTGCTCCCGTGTGCAGTGGCGACGGCCTGTCCCACCTCAGATCAGTTCTCGCCGCCCGCCCGTGTCTCTCGGGAGAGGGGGGCGGAGTCATGTGTGTGTGTGTGTGAGTGTGCCTCCTTGTGTGACCCGCTGCTGATTCGCCGTGTGTGTGTCCCTAGTGAGTAAGTGGGTCAGCGACGGACGACGCATGTGTGTGCAGACGGAGCGCTGGTTCGTGTGCATAGCATGAAGCGGGCAATTTTGTGGCGACCGTCCATGGGTGAACATCTGAAGCGGGCAGCCTCCAGTGGGAGCCGATGGAGTCCGTTGCGTGCGTTGGGTGCGAGTGGGAGAGATCCGATCCGAAGGTGGTGTGCATCCCGGCAGATGACGTTGGTCAACGGTTTCGGTTTTGAGTTTGAATTTAAATCTACCCCCCTGATGACCCCGCGGCGCAGCTGCAACTTTTGTGGAACCTAAGCTCGGCGCAAGCTCGGAACGGATTCTGTCGGTTGAATGTAGTTGAAATGGAATTGAAATCGAACTGAAAGCTGCCCGTCTGGGCGCACTGCCCGTCAAGGTGGCATGATTTGGATGTGAAGTGACGTTTTTGAGTGGATTTAGGGCTGGGGTTGCAGCTTGAGCTTGTGGTTGGCCTTCAACTGAGCCCTTCACTGGAGCGTCTTGCTGGTGATTGGTCTTCACCTCAGACATCAGCGTGAGCCTCTCCCTGAAGCTTGGCCTTCAACTCAAGCTTCAATGGGAGCCTCACGCTGCTGCTTGGCCTTCAACTCAGGCGTCAACTAAAGCATCTTGCGGGTACTTGGCCTTCGACGTAAGCTTCAATGAGAGCCTCTTGCTGGTGCGTGGTCTTCAACTGGAGCCTCTTGCCGGTGCGTGGTCTTCCACTGGAGCCTCTTGCTGGTGCTTGGTCTTTAACTGGAGCCTCCTGTTGGTGCGTGGTCTTCAACTGGAGCCTCTTGCTGGTGCTCGGTCTTCAACTGGAGCCTCTTGCTGCTGCTTGGTCTTTAACTGGAGCCTCTTGCTGGTGCTCGGTCTTCAACTGGAGCCTCTTGCTGGTGCCTGGTCTTCAACTGGAGCCTCTTGCTGTTGCTTGGTCTTCCACTGGAGCCTCTTGCTGGTGCGTGGTCTTCAACTGGAGCCTCTTGCTGGTGCCTGGTCTTCAACTGGAGCCTCTTGCTGCTGCTTGGTCTTCCACTGGAGCCTCTTGCTGTTGCTTGGTCTTCCACTGGAGCCTCTTGCTGGTGCGTGGTCTTCAACTGGAGCCTCTTGCTGCTGCTTTGTCTTCAACTGGAGCCTCTTGCTTGTGCTTGGTCTTCCACTGGAGCCTCTTGCTGGTGCGTGGTCTTCAACTGGAGCCTCTTGCTGGTGCCTGGTCTTCAACTGGAGCCTCTTGCTTGTGCTTGGTCTTCCACTGGAGCCTCTTGCTGGTGCGTGGTCTTCAACTGGAGCCTCTTGCTGGTGCCTGGTCTTCAACTGGAGCGTCTTGCTGTTGCTTGGTCTTCCACTGGAGCCTCTTGCTGGTGCGTGGTCTTCAACTGGAGCCTCTTGCTTGTGCTTGGTCTTCCACTGGAGCCTCTTGCTGGTGCGTGGTCTTCAACTGGAGCCTCTTGCTTGTGCTTGGTCTTCCACTGGAGCCTCTTGCTGGTGCCTGGTCTTCAACTGGAGCCTCTTGCTTGTGCTTGGTCTTCCACTGGAGCCTCTTGCTGGTGCGTGGTCTTCAACTGGAGCCTCTTGCTGGTGCCTGGTCTTCAACTGGAGCCTCTTGCTGTTGCTTGGTCTTCCACTGGAGCCTCTTGCTGGTGCGTGGTCTTCAACTGGAGCCTCTTGCTGGTGCCTGGTCTTCAACTGGAGCCTCTTGCTGTTGCTTGGTCTTCCACTGGAGCCTCTTGCTTGTGCTTGGTCTTCCACTGGAGCCTCTTGCTGGTGCGTGGTCTTCAACTGGAGCCTCTTGCTTGTGCTTGGTCTTCCACTGGAGCCTCTTGCTGGTGCGTGGTCTTCAACTGGAGCCTCTTGCTTGTGCTTGGTCTTCCACTGGAGCCTCTTGCTGGTGCGTGGTCTTCAACTGGAGCCTCTTGCTGGTGCCTGGTCTTCAACTGGAGCCTCTTGCTTGTGCTTGGTCTTCCACTGGAGCCTCTTGCTGGTGCGTGGTCTTCAACTGGAGCCTCTTGCTGGTGCCTGGTCTTCAACTGGAGCCTCTTGCTGGTGCGTGGTCTTTAACTGGAGCCTCCTGTTGGTGCTTGGTCTTCAACTGGAGCCTCTTGCTGCTTGGACGTGAACTCAGGCTTCAACTGGAGCCTCTTGCTGCTGCTTGGTCTTCAACTGGAGCCTCCTGTTGGTGCTTGGTCTTCAACTGGAGCCTCTTGCTGGTGCTCGGTCTTCAACTGGAGCCTCTTGCTGTTGCCTGGTCTTCAACTGGAGCCTCTTGCTGGTGCTTGGTCTTCAACTGGAGCCTCTTGCTGTTGCCTGGTCTTCAACTGGAGCCTCTTGCTTGTGCTTGGTCTTCCACTGGAGCCTCTTGCTGGTGCCTGGTCTTCAACTGGAGCCTCTTGCTTGTGCTTGGTCTTCCACTGGAGCCTCTTGCTGGTGCGTGGTCTTCAACTGGAGCCTCTTGCTGGTGCCTGGTCTTCAACTGGAGCCTCTTGCTTGTGCTTGGTCTTCCACTGGAGCCTCTTGCTGGTGCGTGGTCTTCAACTGGAGCCTCTTGCTGGTGCCTGGTCTTCAACTGGAGCCTCTTGCTGGTGCTCGGTCTTCAACTGGAGCCTCTTGCTGGTGCCTGGTCTTCAACTGGAGCCTCTTGCTGTTGCTTGGTCTTCCACTGGAGCCTCTTGCTGGTGCGTGGTCTTCAACTGGAGCCTCTTGCTGGTGCCTGGTCTTCAACTGGAGCCTCTTGCTGCTGCTTGGTCTTCCACTGGAGCCTCTTGCTGTTGCTTGGTCTTCCACTGGAGCCTCTTGCTGGTGCGTGGTCTTCAACTGGAGCCTCTTGCTGCTGCTTTGTCTTCAACTGGAGCCTCTTGCTTGTGCTTGGTCTTCCACTGGAGCCTCTTGCTGGTGCGTGGTCTTCAACTGGAGCCTCTTGCTGGTGCCTGGTCTTCAACTGGAGCCTCTTGCTTGTGCTTGGTCTTCCACTGGAGCCTCTTGCTGGTGCGTGGTCTTCAACTGGAGCCTCTTGCTGGTGCCTGGTCTTCAACTGGAGCGTCTTGCTGTTGCTTGGTCTTCCACTGGAGCCTCTTGCTGGTGCGTGGTCTTCAACTGGAGCCTCTTGCTTGTGCTTGGTCTTCCACTGGAGCCTCTTGCTGGTGCGTGGTCTTCAACTGGAGCCTCTTGCTTGTGCTTGGTCTTCCACTGGAGCCTCTTGCTGGTGCCTGGTCTTCAACTGGAGCCTCTTGCTTGTGCTTGGTCTTCCACTGGAGCCTCTTGCTGGTGCGTGGTCTTCAACTGGAGCCTCTTGCTGGTGCCTGGTCTTCAACTGGAGCGTCTTGCTGTTGCTTGGTCTTCCACTGGAGCCTCTTGCTGGTGCGTGGTCTTCAACTGGAGCCTCTTGCTTGTGCTTGGTCTTCCACTGGAGCCTCTTGCTGGTGCGTGGTCTTCAACTGGAGCCTCTTGCTTGTGCTTGGTCTTCCACTGGAGCCTCTTGCTGGTGCCTGGTCTTCAACTGGAGCCTCTTGCTTGTGCTTGGTCTTCCACTGGAGCCTCTTGCTGGTGCGTGGTCTTCAACTGGAGCCTCTTGCTGGTGCCTGGTCTTCAACTGGAGCCTCTTGCTGTTGCTTGGTCTTCCACTGGAGCCTCTTGCTGGTGCGTGGTCTTCAACTGGAGCCTCTTGCTGGTGCCTGGTCTTCCACTGGAGCCTCTTGCTGGTGCGTGGTCTTCAACTGGAGCCTCTTGCTTGTGCTTGGTCTTCCACTGGAGCCTCTTGCTGGTGCCTGGTCTTCAACTGGAGCCTCTTGCTTGTGCTTGGTCTTCCACTGGAGCCTCTTGCTGGTGCGTGGTCTTCAACTGGAGCCTCTTGCTGGTGCGTGGTCTTCAACTGGAGCCTCTTGCTTGTGCTTGGTCTTCCACTGGAGCCTCTTGCTGGTGCGTGGTCTTCAACTGGAGCCTCTTGCTGGTGCCTGGTCTTCAACTGGAGCCTCTTGCTGTTGCTTGGTCTTCCACTGGAGCCTCTTGCTGGTGCGTGGTCTTCAACTGGAGCCTCTTGCTGGTGCCTGGTCTTCAACTGGAGCCTCTTGCTGTTGCTTGGTCTTCCACTGGAGCCTCTTGCTTGTGCTTGGTCTTCCACTGGAGCCTCTTGCTGGTGCGTGGTCTTCAACTGGAGCCTCTTGCTTGTGCTTGGTCTTCCACTGGAGCCTCTTGCTGGTGCCTGGTCTTCAACTGGAGCCTCTTGCTTGTGCTTGGTCTTCCACTGGAGCCTCTTGCTGGTGCGTGGTCTTCAACTGGAGCCTCTTGCTGGTGCCTGGTCTTCAACTGGAGCCTCTTGCTTGTGCTTGGTCTTCCACTGGAGCCTCTTGCTGGTGCGTGGTCTTCAACTGGAGCCTCTTGCTGGTGCCTGGTCTTCAACTGGAGCCTCTTGCTGTTGCTTGGTCTTCCACTGGAGCCTCTTGCTGGTGCGTGGTCTTCAACTGGAGCCTCTTGCTGGTGCCTGGTCTTCAACTGGAGCCTCTTGCTGTTGCTTGGTCTTCCACTGGAGCCTCTTGCTTGTGCTTGGTCTTCCACTGGAGCCTCTTGCTGGTGCGTGGTCTTCAACTGGAGCCTCTTGCTTGTGCTTGGTCTTCCACTGGAGCCTCTTGCTGGTGCCTGGTCTTCAACTGGAGCCTCTTGCTGGTGCTTGGTCTTCCACTGGAGCCTCTTGCTGGTGCGTGGTCTTCAACTGGAGCCTCTTGCTGGTGCCTGGTCTTCAACTGGAGCCTCTTGCTTGTGCTTGGTCTTCCACTGGAGCCTCTTGCTGGTGCGTGGTCTTCAACTGGAGCCTCTTGCTGGTGCCTGGTCTTCAACTGGAGCCTCTTGCTGGTGCGTGGTCTTCAACTGGAGCCTCTTGCTGGTGCTTGGTCTTCAACTGGAGCCTCTTGCTGTTGCCTGGTCTTCAACTGGAGCCTCTTGCTGTTGCCTGGTCTTCAACTGGAGCCTCTTGCTGCTTGGACGTGAACTCAGGCTTCAACTGGAGCCTCTTGCTGCTGCTTGGTCTTCAACTGGAGCCTCCTGTTGGTGCTTGGTCTTCAACTGGAGCCTCTTGCTGGTGCTCGGTCTTCAACTGGAGCCTCTTGCTGTTGCCTGGTCTTCAACTGGAGCCTCTTGCTGGTGCTTGGTCTTCAACTGGAGCCTCTTGCTGTTGCCTGGTCTTCAACTGGAGCCTCTTGCTTGTGCTTGGTCTTCCACTGGAGCCTCTTGCTGGTGCCTGGTCTTCAACTGGAGCCTCTTGCTTGTGCTTGGTCTTCCACTGGAGCCTCTTGCTGGTGCGTGGTCTTCAACTGGAGCCTCTTGCTGGTGCCTGGTCTTCAACTGGAGCCTCTTGCTGCTTGGACGTGAACTCAGGCTTCAACTGGAGCCTCTTGCTGCTGCTTGGTCTTCAACTGGAGCCTCTTGCTGGTGCTCGGTCTTCAACTGGAGCCTCTTGCTGTTGCCTGGTCTTCAACTGGAGCCTCTTGCTGGTGCTCGGTCTTCAACTGGAGCCTCTTGCTGTTGCCTGGTCTTCAACTGGAGCCTCTTGCTGGTGCGTGGTCTTCAACTGGAGCCTCTTGCTGGTGCGTGGTCTTCAACTGGAGCCTCTTGCTGGTGTGTGGTCTTCAACTGGAGCCTCTTGCTGGTGCGTGGTCTTCAACTGGAGCCTCTTGCTGTTGCCTGGTCTTCAACTGGAGCCTCTTGCTGGTGCTCGGTCTTCAACTGGAGCCTCTTGCTGTTGCCTGGTCTTCAACTGGAGCCTCTTGCTGGTGCGTGGTCTTCAACTGGAGCCTCCTGTTGGTGCTTGGTCTTCAACTGGAGCCTCTTGCTGCTTGGACGTGAACTCAGGCTTCAACTGGAGCCTCTTGCTGCTGCTTGGTCTTCAACTGGAGCCTCCTGTTGGTGCTTGGTCTTCAACTGGAGCCTCTTGCTGGTGCTCGGTCTTCAACTGGAGCCTCTTGCTGTTGCCTGGTCTTCAACTGGAGCCTCTTGCTGTTGCCTGGTCTTCAACTGGAGCCTCTTGCTGCTTGGACGTGAACTCAGGCTTCAACTGGAGCCTCTTGCTGCTGCTTGGTCTTCAACTGGAGCCTCCTGTTGGTGCTTGGTCTTCAACTGGAGCCTCTTGCTGGTGCTCGGTCTTCAACTGGAGCCTCTTGCTGTTGCCTGGTCTTCAACTGGAGCCTCTTGCTGGTGCTTGGTCTTCAACTGGAGCCTCTTGCTGTTGCCTGGTCTTCAACTGGAGCCTCTTGCTGCTTGGACGTGAACTCAGGCTTCAACTGGAGCCTCTTGCTGCTGCTCGGTCTTCAACTGGAGCCTCTTGCTGTTGCCTGGTCTTCAACTGGAGCCTCTTGCTGGTGCTTGGTCTTCAACTGGAGCCTCTTGCTGCTTGGACGTGAACTCAGGCTTCAACTGGAGCCCCTTGCTGGTGCGTGGTCTTCAACTGGAGCCTCTTGCTGCTGCTTGGAATGAGGAAGGAGCTGACTCTGGGGTGAGATTGCAGTCTTGACTTTAAGAGTAAAATTAATGTTTCTCCTCTTCAACTCTCAGTGAACAACCAGCGACCGGCATCGTCCACTTCAAGCAGAATTCGATTTCCCGATGTCCCTCGATGAGCAATACACCATGTCACAGCACGCGAGCTTTCGCTACGGCGGCCATCTTTACGGAGCTTTTATGTACATATGTACAGCACGTGCGCAATAGGCCAAATGGAACTTTTTGCGTGGATTTTGCCGGGAAATCGTCGTTTTTGAGCGGAAAAACCGGCGTACTTTGAGCGTAATCCCTTGAAAATTACCGGAAAGGTGCGCCAAGCGATTGGGATGGCCTTGCTGGTGCGCAGACGGCTCTAAAAGCTCTATTTTCGACTCTTGTAAGACGAACGAGATTTGCCAAGCTTTTAGCCTTGAGTTGAGCAAAGAACCAGTTTAAGCCTGGCTTAGACAAGACCACCACCTTTCTGTGGACCCTTGGGACCCTTGGTCCAAGTTTGAGAGCGTTTGTGGAACGTAGAAAGTGGCCGGCTAAGATCCCAGAAGGGAATGCAAAAAAACCGGTGAAATTCGACCAAAAACCTGGCTTAAATGAGGCTTGTAGCGTTTGTTAGACGTATCTTGGGTGCAAACCCATTTCCTAGCATGTGCACCTCATCCGCTTGTCTGGCGTGGTTCGTGCCTCGGATATGGTCGAGTGCTTTCAAACTTCAACATTCGGAGTTATGCCTCGCAAGCTGTAGGTTGGTGTATAAGCTCGGCTCAGACCATCCTCGGACTGTAGAGCCACCTACCACCACGAGGTGAAGTTTTGTCACAGAGGCGCACATGACAAGGACTGGAGGTGGTTGCGACGACGATTTGGAATCAATTGACGAACTTCAACACCATGCACGGTCGGGCTGTCGTCCTGACGGTCGAGTGAGTGAGTCCAAGTCGAATCGAGAAGCCAGAAACAACGCCAGGAAGGAGGAGGCTACCAGAAGGCCAGTCTTTTCCGTTGGAGTCACCTCGACGGGGGCAACTAAATGGAACTAGGTGAATGGATTTTCGAAATAAAATTACGTGTTGTTCTAAGTTTAACTCAAGCACTTTGTACCCCCTAGGTAGAACGGCAGCTCCCAACACCCACACCCGCACAGCTCCATCAATCCTGAGTCAGCCGACGGGCCGTCCATATTCCCGACTCGCCACTGGTTTGTGCATCGACTCGAGGTGAGGAACTTTCCTGATTCAGCGCTTCACAGTGCTCCAAGGGGGTTCCTGTCAAAGCTTATCCAACTTTGCTGTTTAATGCACAGCGCAGACGCGATTTACATCGATTGGTGCATCAACTAAGCCCGGCTTCACGGCATATTGTGTGGGGCGTAGGGTGGACGGTGGCTAGTGGCTAGTGGCTTCAGCTGGTGGATAGGAGGACTAGTAGGTAGGGTTGACAGGGATAGGGTGGGCGGTGGACGGTGGTCGTGTGGACGTGGATGATGAGTGGCTGGAGGCTAGGGTTGACCGTGGATAGGGGACTTCGGCTAGTGGCTACGGTTGACAGTGGCTGTGGCTAATGGCTACGGTTGACAGTGGCTGTGGCTAAAGGCTAGGGTTGACAGTGGATAGATGACTTCAGCTAGTGGCTACGGTTGACAGTGGCTGAGGCTAATGGCTACGGTTGACAGTGGCTGTGGCTAATGGCTACGGTTGACAGTGGCTGTGGCTAAAGGCTAGGGTCGGCAGTGGATAGGGGACTTCGGCTAGTGGCTACGGTTGACAGTGGCTGAGGCTAATGGCTATGGTTGACAGTGGCTGTGGCTAAAGGCTAGGGTTGACAGTGGATAGATGACTTCAGCTAGTGGCTACGGTTGACAGTGGCTGAGGCTAATGGCTACGGTTGACAGTGGCTGTGGCTAATGGCTACGGTTGACAGTGGCTGTGGCTAAAGGCTAGGGTCGGCAGTGGATAGGGGACTTCGGCTAGTGGCTACGGTTGACAGTGGCTGAGGCTAATGGCTATGGTTGACAGTGGCTGTGGCTAAAGGCTAGGGTTGACAGTGGATAGATGACTTCAGCTAGTGGCTACGGTTGACAGTGGCTGAGGCTAATGGCTACGGTTGACAGTGGCTGAGGCTAATGGCTACGGTTGACAGTGGCTGTGGCTAATGGCTAGGGTCGGCAGTGGACAGGGGACTTCGGCTAGTGGCTATGGCGAAGAATTTTTGTGGTTAGTGACTACGTTGGACATTGGCTGTGGCTAGTAGCTAGAGGATCCTTCAATAATTAGACAACCGCTCAAGCATTCAACTGCCGCACACTCAACCGATTGCAACGACCCGCCTTTATGTGCAACAGCGGAGCTGCCAGAAGCACCCCATCGCCTGGACTACACATTTTCCTCTCAGATTTCAACGGCTGACCAGAACACTTAACAACCAATGATGTCCCTCCTCCCCTGACCGCCCGAGATCACGCAGAGCGGACTACGATTGGATGCTGGCTCTCCAATAGCCAAACTGGATACGCCACCATCAGGCGCCACTTGGTCATCTGCCAATTCTCACACAACCTCAGCCAAAGGAGTGGCCACAATACCAACGGCAGCGATGAGAGCCTCTCGAGCCAGGGATACAATGTCACGAGCTGATTAATCGAATTCACTTTGCTGTTATTTTCATCGCTGGGCACTCAAATTAATCAAGTCCCTTCCCACAGCTCGCTGCCGCAGCCAATCGCAGAATGCCTAGAAGACCCACCACCTCCAGTGCCAGCACTCACGGTTCCCGGAGACACGCCAGGCGCTGTATTCGCAGGCCCGACCACGCCGAAATGCCGAAATGTATGAGAGAACACACACAACATCAGCGTTCTGGCCAACCGACGGAACCCACCCCCCAAGCGGGCCTTCCTTCCCAGCAACCCATTGGCCAATTCAGATCGTCGTGAAATCCCGAAGTGAACGGAACTCCGAAAGAAACCTGGGCAGTGCGCTGTAACTTCAACTGCGGCCAATTCTGGGAATCCGGTGCACGTCATCTCAGATTCGCACCTGCAACCACCCACCTCACACACAAGGGGTGGGAAACGCCTGGAAGAGGACAGCAAAACCCACCACTGCGGGTGAGACAAGGCGATTATCTGTCGCCCCCTTTTGCATGCGAGCGAGCGGGAGCTCCGTCGAAGGGCTGCTGCAAGTGCGCTTGTCCCGAGCTTGCAATCCCGGGAGAGATATAGTTGTGAGAACTCACTCGTCTCGCGAATGCGTATTCAGAGGTCGGCTGACGTCAATGCACCCGTCGAGGAGGGGGTGGATTAATGGGCAAACTGCAGACAATACTGCCCCTGAAGCTGGGCTAAGAATTCACCACAAGAGCTCCTGCAGTGAAGTCCCCGGGATTTTCATCCCTGCAGTGTGTTACGCAATCGTTGGGCTTTTCGTTCGTTTTTGACTGAGTTTCGAATGAATTTTGAAAGACGTTCGCCATTTTATGAGACGCTCTGTCAACAAGGACTGCCTCGAAAATCCAACGAATGAGAAGGTTGGCTGGATGGGGAGGAGGAGGTTGGTTTCCTGGTCGATTTTTATTGGATTTCTTTGTCAACTAATGATGGTTATGTTTGGCTGTAGGTTGGTCGAGTGCAAACGGATGTGGAAAGAAGCGATTTGACGGATGTGACTGAAGCGAGTTCTGTTCCTGAGCGGAATTTGGCGGTGTTTTCAAAATGCAACTCTCTAGCGTGCACTCGTTTCACCTTGTCAAATTTGTGAATAGGCTACTTTTTGGATGATGGCCTCGGATGTCATCTTGACGATTCCAATCAATTCGAACCGTTTGTCGACTGTTTTCCGACAAAAATGCTCTCCTCAGCCACTTTTTCCATAACTAAGCGTCTTTCGCATTCGTCCACCGATTGGCTTCAATTTTTCGTCCAAAAGAACATCCTTGATCTCCCCTCGTTCCATTCCATCCACCCCGCATCCAAGAATCGGCAGAATTTTTGAAAAAAATCAACAAAACCCGAGCAGACACCTTTGACCGCGTCTCATTTTCGCATTTCCGCGTCGATTTCCTTCAAATTTTGGATGCAGACTTCTTGGTGCACCTCCACACGCTCCATTCCACCCATTTTTCACCCAAGAAACCCCCGAAATTTCCCAAAAATCGATTTTCAAAAATTTGCACGCTCGCAGCGGAAAAAGTCGACTCGCCGGCTTTGCCAATTTACTGCATTTTTCGGGCGAAATCGTGCATTTTTTCGATTTTCCAAAAAACTGCGAATTTTTGAGTGCGGTTTTTTTTGGAGGCTGGCCTCGGGTGTCCTCTTGATGATTTCATCCACTTCGACCCGTTGGCCAGCTGTTTTCGGGGAGAAATCAACGATTTTGTGCGACAATCTCACATTCTGAGATTTCAGCCTGGGCTCGGCTGAAGGAGTGTGTCTTCGCTAGACGGCTGCTCTTGGCGGTGTTCAGAGGCAGTTTGAGCTTGTTTTACTAAGCGAGACGACGTGAGAAGGGCAGTGGACTGACTGCTGTCTCGTCGTCTTCTGCAACTAGCTGGGGCTTACTTTTGTGTCATCGTACATTGGGACAGCGCTTCGCCTTGTCAAACCTCGGTGCTGGCTTCTGCTGGACTCGGTGGCAGCTCGCCTCAAGATGAACCATGCCGGGAAGACAGGGCAAACTCAAATTTGACTGTTCCAGCCTTCTAGCACCTGCACAGCTAAGCCCAATTTTTCCCGATGACCTTGACAGGCGATCATGCTTGACACCACCATCTTCAGACGAGTAAGTTGTAGCCCATCACAAAAAGAAAGCAAAAAACTGCTTATTTAATACTCATTTCAATGTGTCTTCCAGATTTCTCATGTTGGGCGTAGAAGCAAAAAGATGGCGTGCTCGGATGCATCCTGGAGTCCTCTACAGATGTCCCGAAGCAACCTCTGACGACAGGACCACCGTTTCCGAGATATGCTTACAGTCCTGGTTCAAGTAGCGACCCTTGTGGCATGCCATTGAAAAACGCACTGTTTCCAAGTTCTTCGACATAAGACGGGAACTACTGACTGCAGCCGCACCATCTTTAATGGCAGCATTTGAATATTGATTAACTTTACAAAGAAAACAGCTCATTTTCATGTTTGTGGCATTTTTATTTAATGTAGACCTTTACAATTGACTTAGGATAATTTTTAAGAACAACATTAGTCAAGGGGCCGGTCTCATTTCTTTACTGGCGGTTTTGAACACTTTTTTGAGCATCGCTAGCGTCTGTCTGACCGGCTGGAGGTGGAAAACGAGAGGATGCGAGTGGTTTTTGGATTTTGAAGGGGTCCCTGAATGTGGAACTGACTTGTTTGACATCCGATCTGTCATTTTTTTCACACATTTCTAGCCCCAATGGTGGATCTAGGTCAAACGGGGGCAAGGAAGAGCCATTCTTTGGCGAGCCTCGCTTGAAATGTAAGCAGAAAGGCAGCCATTCGAGCTGCTGACTAACGGTCTTTCGGTCAAAATGCACCGCATGGTGGGTCTAAGTATTTTGTGACTAAATAATGTATCAAACGACAAATTTGAGATAAATCTCTAATGAATTGATTTTCCGGAAAAATCAACGCCACCTATCGGGTCCATAAAGTACATTTTTGTCTTCCCTGTCACCGGAGCCATTCTAGAAGAAAAAACTAAAAATTGGCGGAAAATTACGGCCGGAAGAGACAACAGTCGCAACAGCGCCATCTATCGGGTCGGATTTTTCTTTGTTTCGGCCAATCGCCATTGGTCAGCGAGAAAAATGATGAAATACATCGAGACTCGAAGGAGATTTGAAAAGCAACGCCATCTAGGGTTAGTCTAGACATTTTCTTTCTTCATGCCACGCCCAATATTGGGTCCAATGAGTGCTGAAAAGTTGGTTGGTTCGCTGATGCTTCCGTCGCGACTGGCAGACGACAAATCTGGCTCATCCTTGACGTTGCACCCTTCCTCAAGGTTCTTTATTTTCGAAGATCTGCCCGAGAGTGTGCAGGCGGGATCCGGACATCATCGTTGTGGAACGACAAGCCGCACGCAAACCAAGGCTGATGACAAGGACCTCTTCTCTTTTTTTTGTCCGTTCAAAGGAAACACTCGTCCATCTAGGCGTTCGCCATTGAAGCAGAAAATTTTATTTGAACTTGGTCTTATTTCTTGAATATAATCATATGGAACGTGAAGAGTAATTTTATTGAAGTATATTAGCAATTATGGAATGTTTGAAAAACGTTTGCAAATCCAGGCTATCTTAAAGCCACTCCCATCGATCACAGTAATCAGTCCTTTGGTGCACAACATGTTCAATCATAGCCAGCGTCCTTAATGAAACTCCCCTAAAGCAATGTCTTAAATGCGAAATGTGACGTCCATCAATGTGACGTCCTTGAATGCGACGGAATTCAACTCAACGTCTTAATATAGGTTTACAATGCGACCCCTGGAGAAGACGACATGATAGTCGCGCAAAGTTTGATAGCAGCTTAATGCATCCAACTCCCCAATCTGTGCGGCGGACATCAGCCAGGCGACGAAGAGCCTCTGGCTACCATGGAAGCGGCAGTACACCGAATAGACGTGATAGGCATAGTATATCCCTAAGCCTTCAAGGGCCTCACTTGCGACCGCATCAATGCCCGGCAGACTGATCGTCAGCTTTCTGTACATCGGACCAGACAAAAACAAGCGTTGCTTCTGCAAAAAGAAAAACGTGACAAAATTAGATGAAATCATCGCGGGGAGGGTGGGTGGTTGCTTGGACACAACTTACCCTTATATCCCTTGCCGACTGAACAGTGGGCCTGATCTGTGGGGGGGGGATGGGAATAAATGTGAGTTTTATTTTCACTTGCCATTCGATGCACTCACCGGAGTCCTAAAGATCGACGCAATATGTGCGTACAATGAGCGAATGCCCTTCATGATGCCGCAATTTAACTCGGCATCATCCTCCTCGAACACTTCGTAGCCAACGTTTACGTGCATTTGCTGCTGCGGACGTGAGTGAGACTAAGAGAAGAAAACAAGCACCATTAATTTCTTTCTCTCATCCCCTAGAGATGACTCATCCGCTTACGTGATACCGTCCCGAGAAGCCAGCGCCCGCCGTTGGAATGCTATAGACTCCGCCGTTCGGTCTGGGTTGCATCGGCTGCATGGCCTGTTGGAAAATAAACACACACAAAAAATATCATGTTTTCGAGAGAAAAAAAAATCGCACACAAAAAAAACAAATATTTCAACCCCCACACCCAATCAGTCACAAATTTGTTCTGCATCCATCGTCACGCCATCACACATGTCACACAAAATGAAAATGCCTTACTCGAGCATTGCTAACCGAAGCACTTGAGTACTGCGTCCTCCTTGCATCGTAGGGCATCACTTGAAGTGCCATGATGTTGCTGGATTTTCTGATTTTCTGATTTTCTGATTTTTTTTAATTTTTTCACAAGAGACACGTCTAGAACAGACGAATTCCTTTTCTTCTCTGAAGCAGTGCCGAGTGGCGACGGGACCAGGTAACGAGAAGGGTTGAAGCGAAAGTGAAATTCTCAAATGAATTGCTACGGGTACACACATGAAAAAAAATCAGTAGGACACCGCAGAGGCCACCAATACACAGGATTTTGGTGTTGATAACGGGATGAAGTGGGTGGGGGTGGGTGGAGAATATGAGGTGACAATGGCTGGGGGGGTGGATGGGTGTTGTTGTTGATCAGATAGACTCTTTAGGTGTACCGATGAGACAGCTTTTCTTATTTTGCAAATTCGCTTTGGCTGCCCTCTTTTGCGTGTGACGTCAATTAGCCTAAGTGGGGAAATCGGACATGGTACCCGCACACACACGCACAGTACTAGATGAAATGCAATTGGGTGTTTGGTGGATGAAAACGAAACACACATGAGGTGTGTTCCAGATTTTTCTCTCTCTTACAGGACCATTGTCAAGTATAACACATTCACAGTCACTGTTCACACTTCTCCCCCTCTCCCCCCCCCCCCCCCCCCCCCGCTGGTACACACACACACTTCCCATCCCGTCGAGTGAACACAATTAACACATCAGCAAATTTTCACAATTTTCCCTCAAAATCCTGAAACTCCTCCCAAGCTCGCTGCCACCCACCCTCCGACACACCCGTCCTGTACTCAAGGCGACAGGGGCATGGCATTTTTTTCCAGAATTTTCTCTGAAACATTTTCACATCATCACTTACCCGAAACATGCAAGTGCAACTTGCCAATGGTGGCGGTGGTGGTGTTAGCGCCTCAACTGGCCGCTCCAACAAATGCTCATCGGGCACGTCCAAGTGTTCCTGGTGAACACGAACACTGCCGCCGGCACCGTCGGCATACTCTTCGGAGACAAAGTCCCTCCTCCGGTGATAATTAAAATAGCGAAATGCTTCCACTTCATCGTCATGGTACCCCTCGGTGCTGCGATCGTCTTCGACTTCCTCCGGATGATCAAGATCGCTGCCACTTGTAAAATCCGGATACTCTTCCGAGACAAAGTCATCCCCTTGGGGGCGGTTGCCGTATTCGAATGCATGATCTTCATCCTCATGGTGCACTTCGGTGGCGCGATCGTACCCTTCGACTTCTGGCTGATGATCAATGTCGCCTTCGACTTCTGCCGCATGAGCACGGTCGCTGCCACCGCTATATTCTGGATACATTTCGGAGACAAAGTCACTTCCGCGACGGTAGCTGAAATACCGAATTGCTTCCACTTCATCCTCATGGTAGCCCTCGGTGACGCGATCGTCTTCGACTTCCTCCTGATGGTTAAGGTCGCTGCCGCTGGTGAAATCAGGATACTCTTCGGAGACTAAGTCATCTCCCTGGGGGCGGTCACCATTTTCAAATAACTGCTCTTCATCCCTACCGTCACCATCGCGGACAGTCTCTTTCCGCCTTCCGTCTTCTTCCTCCTGTGTGGACACGTCGTCATTGTTCACAAGATGTTCGCGCATTTTTCTCTTCACTTACCTGAGGCAAGGGCGTGCCAGTTGGTGGTGTGGGTGGCAGTGGCGACAGCGCCTCAACGGACCAGTTAAACAGATTCTCAACGAATGCGATCAGTTCCTGATGATAGTCGTCATCGGCGTCAAAGTCTCCGCCCTCGGCACAATCACCACGCACAGCTTCTTCCCCTTTGTCGCCGTCAGTGCCTGCGGTTTTTTCCTCACCATCCTCGATGCGTTCATCCTGAGTGGACAAAGATATGGAAACCTCTTCAGCTTCTAAGCATTTTCACACAATTTTCCCTTCACTTACCTGAACGGGCCTGATGCAAGGTGACATTGGCGACGATGGTGGTGGTAGTGGCTGCACTAGTGACAGCGAATCAACGAGATTCTCCTCGGGCACGACCAGCTGATCACCGACTATACCGCCGCCGACAGCACCTTCCTCTGCACCCTCACCGTGACCATCGGTGCCAGCGGCTGCGGCATCTTCCTGCCCCTGGTCCAACTGTCCGTGAAAGTACTCGCCAGGGATGAATGCGTAGGTCACCACATCATCGTCTGCAACATCGGGCGAACTTCCTTCCGCTTCCCGTTGTGGGGGAATTTCAACAACGAAGCTCAGAGTCGCCGGAATGTTCAGTGCCATGCTCAAGTGCTCGTCAATATCCACTTCCACAATGATTCTTGCCACAGGTGGATTCATTTTACTTGTTTTTTGCTTTTCTTTTCTTTTCTACAGAATGTTCAAGATCAACGTTTGGTATTTTGTCACAGCAGAAAAATGGATTCACCAGACACAAAAAGGATTCACTTGAACAAGGTGTGTATCAGGCGGTTGGCTTGGTCGATTGTTTCTCGGTTCTGTTGACTGCTCTCGAGGAGGTCTTCAATTACACTGATTTTCACACATATCTCGAGCCAGCGTCGATGCGTGGGCCACCGTGTGGCAATATACTGCGATGCGATGGTCCATGTGTCCGGTCCGGTTCGGATTCTAGACCAATAGGAAACTGGATGCCTGGATGCCTGGATGCGCGGTCATCCGCTAAGCGATGAAGAACACTTCGAGGGTGGAGTTGACTTTGAACCAATACCAACGCACCACACACATTCGATTTCACGGTCAACTTTACAATTCTCTCCAACCTCCCAGCTATTTCACAATTCTCACCCAAAGCCACACATCACATACAAACACTTGACCCACCACCGAACCCCCACCCACCCACCACCCACTCATCGAACATCTTGTGCGCACTCACACAACCAACACACCCACCCACCCACAGACAATCATCACCAGTGCACTGCTGGGTGCAAATCACTCGCTCACTTCAGACTCAGTATCCACTCGTGGCACACGATTCGATTTAGTTTCACTTCGCCTTCCTAATTGAAAACATTCGCATCTCTTGAAATTAAATCAAACAAATCATCCCGCACCCACAAATCCAAGCAAAAATTCACTCTCTCCCGAAAGGATACACCGAACCGAACCGAATCCACACAATGACCGTCTTGCTGCTTATCGTGTTTATTTACGTTTATTTATTCTGCTTGTATCACAATCCGCGAGCTATCGTTTTCGCGATTACCCTCAATATCATTGCATTGGCGAACATTGAGCGACGTCACCGCTATCTTGCTCGCCGTCGCTATGCAATTCGACGTATCCGAATTCTAAAAAAGCGCCGAGAGGAGAAGTAAGCTCCCGCTCTCGACGAGCGAATTCGGAAACTTACTGAAAATTTCCATACAGCACAAGAAACAAAAAAACACACACAAAACAGAATAAATAAACACAACAAATAAGACGAAGGAAGAAAAGCTCCTCCAAGGACTCACAGCTGCTCGGTGTACGTGCGCGTATTTGTACAAGCCCCATGCGATAAGGGTGGCAGTGCTGGTGACGGTCCTGTACCCAAATCGAGCGAACTTCGAACGAGAGTATCACTTCAACAAGTAGTCGCATCAGTGGCAGACGCTTACGTGCGGCACTTCAATAAGTTTCCCGTTTCATTATTTTATCGACGACGCCATAAAAACCCCATTATCCATCGTCTGTGCGTGGTGCCGTGATTCTCTCCAAGTGCAGTGTGAAAACAAATTCAAAAAAAAAAAAAAAAAACACAAGTTCCGCGATAAAATGCAGCCAAATCGTAAAATTGTCTTCAAACTGACGGAGGAACAGGACGACGAGCGGAATCGCAATCGCCGTCGGTCATTGCCACAGGAGCAGCATCCAAACGGCCGCTACAGCGTTTTGCGTCCGATTAAGCCGCTCATTTTATTGTCCGTTCCGACGCCGTCCACCACCAGACCGATGGCGACATACTCCGGCAACAGCACCTTGTCAGTCTTCTCGTCCACACCGACGGCCACTCGGACCACGCCAAGCGGTGCCAGTGGCAGTCGATGTCACGGCGATAAGAAGATTCCTGGTGCGGATGTTGCGGTCGCCGTCGTTGTCAGCAAGGATGTGCAAAAGGATGCCATTGCCAAGGGCAATGATGCCGCTTAAGGAGGTCATCTGGAAAAAAATTCTCAAAAAAAAAAATCACCTAAATTTTAAGCTAGAAAAAAAAAACCAAAAATCAAACGTTATATTTAAGGAAATTCAGAAAAAACCAAAAAAACATCCGTTTTCTTTTCTTTTTTTGTGTCCACTGTGACTGTGTGTGATTTGGTGTTGTTGCCGTGTCCCGGACCGTCGCAGAATCCCCAGGAGCGTGGGTAAGTGACTGTTTTTTTGTTGTGCTCTTCCTCTTCTCACCTCGCAGAGAGTCCAAGGGAATCCTTTGTCCCAGCAATCCATCCATTAGCCAGTTGACGAGTCCATTAGGACGCACAAGACCTGCCGCCGACGGCACGCCGTCATCAATTTGAACCGGTGTCGATTTCAATTTCCTTAGGCCTCGTGCACACAGACACGCGCGTTCGTCTCAATTAAACACCGGATATCCTTTCAGTTTTGACGCACGATGGCCGATGGATTAAGGCTGACCAGGTTGTGCCATCCATCTCGCCTCATAATTGAGTTAAATTTTCACCCGACCTACATCAAGTCGTCTTACGGCTCCAGTCATGACTCCAGTCGTGACTCAATTAACCCGCAAACCGAGTGATTTTGAATTTAATTGAATCAGTGGGCGCCCTCGATCGGGCCACAAATTGAATTTAATGCGCTTAAAGGAGACCATCAGCGGCCACCCATCCACCACGGTTCGTGTCCGCCCCAGCCATCAGCCTGCCGTATGGATTCGATTTGAATGTTTATTGTTTTTATTTTGGTTTTAATTGGACTCGTTACGAACGTCTCATTGCCTTGGTTTCGTGCGGCCGCACAATGCGGAGAGAATAGGGCCCTTGTGGGTACTCCGGTTTCTATCCGACGACGAGAAGGTGCGGAAAAGTAAACAGAAGCACCGCGTGACGAGCTTCCCCGTCGCCCGGTTTCTTTTTTTGTTTGCTGGTGCATGTCGCATGGCCGTCGGCTATTTGAACGAATAAATAACAATTTTCGGGTCGTCCTTGTGGCGGTGAGTCTTAATTGCGCGGCGGGGAGGGTGCGCGACTGGGATTTAATGGATACCCGGTGTCCAAGGTTGTTCCGTTGCTGGTGGCTGCACTGGCTGCAGCGCGGTTGTGGGGGTTGGTCCGTTTACATCGTTTGTCTGGCGCATTGTCTTAAAGGAATCACTTTTCTCTGTTTCTCGTTGAGTTTCGTTCAGTTGTGGAATAGAGTGGTTCGTCCAAATTCGATTGTAAATTCGACGATGCTGCACATAGAGTTGCTCCACTTGTCTGCATTCGAAAGGTAAAGCAAATGGCCCAGCCGAGCGTTTGAATTGAGGTATCATTTGAAAGAATATCCATCGCATCACTGCTCCGAGGGCAGTTGGTCTCACACAGTCTCCCCACTCGTCCAGAGTCGAGGGAGAATCCACGACGCTTCAAAAACGACGTCCCGTCGGTTGCCTTCAAGAAAATCCTGCCCGTGCGTGTGTCCGTCGATCCACTCGAAGTTCGACATCCTGCCGGAGCGGCTCCTTATGAGCAAGTCTCTAAAGACTCACATGACTCTTGTAGCGCGTGAGGGTGCTCTTAACGATTGGCGATCGCCGCGAAAATCCGTGGCACCAATGGCGGCGTTGATGAGCAAATTTGTACACGGTCGATGCAGCTGAATGGTGCTCTGTTGACTCGGATCGTCGGGACGGATGTTGGCGCCTTGCATAGCCGACTGGTTCAGTGGTGTCTTCTTCATATCCTTCACTGTGGATAAAGGACACTTATTGGTCCGGTTTTCACGAACAGTACCCGTAGCTCGATATCCTACAATTCGCAAAATCCGACTGGACTCGCTGGCAGGTTTCTTAGAATGGACTTCACTACTCATGAATTCGTAGACCGTAGACCTTGTGAGCGCCCAATACTTACACGTACAGGCTTTCCTTAATTGCCTAATTCACGCCTGCTCAAGGGGTTATTCTTCTTCTTCTTTGGTTGGCACTACAGTCCGGGGTGGACCTTGGGTCGCAGCCATCACGGCTCTCCATCTAGTCCGGTCTTGTGGTAGTTGCTTCCAACCACGCACGTTCAACGTATGCAGGTTCTCTTCTATCGGCTGGCGCCACCGTAGATGGGGTCATCCTTTGCCGCGTTGGCCCTCGCGGTTGGGGTCGAGGACTTTCCGGGCCGGAGCAGTGGTGTCCGTGCCCTCGACGTGATCTAGCCTTCTGAGACGAGAGATACGAACTCGTTGTCGCGTACAGCCTCGAAGCACTATCCCCACATGTGGTGGACTGAAGTTTATTCAAGGGACTCTCTCTCTCGCAGCGTCTCCGCTTTAGTTAGTGTCCATGCTTCTGCAGGACTTGGACTGTCATGGGATACCTTGGTTTTCCGAGATATGGCTGTACTAGCTACAGCTTCTTCAAGTCAGTTTACAGAGTTGCGCGATTCATGGCACATCACACAACTCAAGAGTCAGACGGCAAAAAATGGAATAAATCATAAATGAACGAAGACATTCGTGGGCTAAGGAAATAATGCCTGCGTACGCGTCGCGTTGTTTCGTCTGAATTGAGGTGTCATTTGCAAGGACACTGTTCAAAGGGTAGGAAATCTCACACAGTCTCCCCACTCGTCAAGAGTCGAGGGAAAATTCACGACGCTTCAAAAACGACGCCCCGTCGGTTGCCTTTAAGAAAATCCTGCCCGTGGGTGCGTCCGTCGATCCACTCGAAGTTCGAAGTCCTGCCGGAGCGGTTCCTCATGAGCAAGTCTCTAAAGAATCACATGAATTGCCTTCGTCGACTCTTGTAGGTTGTGAGGATGGGAGGGTGCTTGCAGCAGGCATTCCCTCAGATCGTCGATCTGACGTGCTCCTCTCACCCTTCGAATCGTTTCCCTGCTCCTTCACCGCAACCATCATCAACCATTGTCTTCCGCGGGAAATCAGCGCATCGACAGCCACGGTGGACCACATGTCTGCCAAAAATAGCCTCAGCTCTGACTCAGGCTGTGGGTGCTAACTAGTCTGGCACACGTGCCACCCCAATGATGGCAGAACAATACAGACTGTTGTTCTCTTTGATCTTCCTTTGATCCTCCGGACTACATGTTAGTTTCCGCCTCGCCTCCCCCTCGAGCATGTAATGTTGCCCCTACTTGCCCACCGCTCTTAACGATTGGCGATCGCCGCGAAAATTCGTGGAACCAATGGCGGCGTTGTTTGAGCACATTTTTACACGGGCATCGTGTGTATCGATGGCGTGCTTCAACGGTAGCTCCCAGACTAAAAGGAAACGAAGGATGCTCATTCAGGCTTCCGGCCGACTACTCTGAGTCTCAATCCATCGCACAGAGCGCAGGCAAAAATCTCAAACACGACCCAAGTGATTATTAAGTGACACTCGGAGAGGCTCAGGCGCCAATGCCAAAGCCAATGACGCGAGCCGTGTCCGGTGGCGAGAGGAAACACAAACACGTCCCTTTCGTCGAAGGGCTCCAGTCAGGGGTTCTTGTTTGCCTTTCGATTGGCAAGGGAGTCCACGGCACGACTGCTAAACCCTTTTGCCCACAAGCACGCACTCACTCGTGCACTCACTGAATTTCCCGGACTTCACTTTCACTGGCAGGAGTCAGGCGGGGGTGCTGTGGTAGCGCGGCACCGTGAAAGGGCGCGATGATTGGTCCCATTATTCACGCGGCATGAGGACCAATTGAGCGCTAAATCGCTGGACAGCTTGTTGCCCGGTCTCAGGTGTGTGGTGTGTGGTGTGAGGTGTCTGGTGTGCGGTGCGCTTGTTGCCACTGGGTCGCGGTCGGACAGAGGACAGCTGCAATGTGTGCTCCCTGGCAGCGTGGTCATGCATGCATAACCCGGCTTCCATTGGATGGCATGTTGTCGCCTTCAATTTGCCTCGTTGCCGACGATGTTAATGAGTGTGGCTTATGAGAGGAGCGACGCGTGGCTGCCCACAAGGGTGGACGCGGTGGTTAAGCTGATGGGATAACCGGCTAATTGAGGGTGGGGTGATGGACAGACCGTCCACGTTTTAATTCAATTTGACTCAGTGCGGCGGGGATTTGTCAAAATGGCGTGACGAGAAAAAAAAATGGTCACTCTGTTGGTTGGTTGTGGTGTTGCAGTCGTTGTTTGGAACATCGGCGTCCGCCGTTTTTAGAGGAAATCCCGTCAACTGGGCACTAGGTGATGAGAGTTGGCGTCGCGGTTCACTTTCTCATGCCCGGCTGTCATTGATGTGTGAGCCAGATTGCCATTGCCTGCATTCCACCTCGAATTGATTTTTAGTTTCCTTTGATTATTGATTTGAAGGGAGTGCAGAAGGTTACTTCATCTGGCAGTGTTGTGGCGATCTCAGTGAGTTTTTCTATAGCCAGGTGCCAATCAGTGTCCAGCCAGACGACACAATCCCTTCAAACTTCGACTTATCGAAGGAGTCACCAAATAGTCTCTTCGAGTTATCAAGACTTTGGACTTATCGAACAAAAATTTCATATTCAAGCGGCGAGGGGACACTAGAAAAGTCGCCTCTGTGTCCAGATGTCGTCCTTGTCCTAGAGCCGTCCGCAAAGATCGACTTCACGACAAGAATCCACACTCCGTCTCTGAAATTAACACGCATCACCCTACCAGCGAGCACTTTATTCCTCTGCATTTAATTGCACCTCTAAAACAGAAAACCGACGTCCTTTTTCCCCCCCCTTCATCCCACCCACCCATCGACACATCCAACATGATGGACTCTGGAATCTCTTTAAGCCCCACGCTTTAAAGCACACCTCTCTCGGCACTCATCATCACATGCCAGTGGTTGACCAAGTAACAATCTGGTCAAGGACGTTTCTCGCATCGCACAAATGCACTCGATGGAGTCCTCCTCGGGGACATAAAATTTTGAAGCACTTCTGGGGAAAAAATTATGTCGGTCCTCGCAGTCGTGCGTAAATGCATGCGGGGGCATTAAATAAATTCATGGCTCATAACCCAGGACGCACGAGACGCAATAAACACCGGCTGGCCACTGTGCGTTTTGGGGATGAAGCGAAGGACGACTGGAATGCTATTGTGGTGGATGGAGAATTGATTTTCAGTCACCTTCTGTTCACTTTTCTTCAAATTTAGCGAGTTGAAGCTTTAAAGTGTCGAGTGCTGGTTTTATTGTTCGGTTCGAGGCTTTAAATCTGACATCTCTTCAACCATTCGTAGTAGGGGCGTGGGTGAGGGCTTTAAGGAGGCGTCTTTTCGTCCTCTACTTAACCGTGGAATCTGTGAAGACAGAGCAACGTCACACGTTGCAACTGAAATAACATGTCAGGCCGCCTTCTTCGAAATTTTTCCCCGATTTCTCGGCAACTGCATGAGCGAGGACTCCAAACACACATACTGAATCCATCGCAACCGCTTTTCAACCAAACACACAGTTCAGGAGATAGACTGACCGAATACCGAGCAGTCTTCAAGCCTGCACGCCACTTCGACTTCAATGTCGTCTCATTTTCGCATTTCTGCGTCGATTTGCGTCAAATTTTCGATGCAGACTTCATGCTCGCCCTCCACTCACTCCATTTCAACCAAATTCAAACCAAAAACCACCCAAAATTCCCCAAAAATCGCGTTTCAAAAATTTGCACGCTCGCCACAGAAAAAGTCGACTCGCCGGCTTCGCCAATTTACTGCATTTTTCGGGCGAAATCGTGCATTTTTTCGATTTTCCAAAAAAATGCGAATTTTTGAGTGCGGTTTTTTTTGGAAGCTTGCCTCGGGTGTCCCCTTGAAGATTTCATCCACTTCGACCCGTTGGTCGACTGTTTTCGGGGAGAAATCAATGGTTTTCTGTGAAAAATGCTCAATCTGACGTCTCTATGGTCACTTTTCCCATTACGATGTGCTTTCGGGCGACATTTCTCAGCTTCTACCGGGCGTAGCGGCATGAATGTGCCCAGATTCGTCTACCTTCAGACACTCCTTCCACCCAGTACGAGAGTACGTGTCCTATTGCAGCTGATACTCACCCGAGGTGATCCTGACTAGGACCGTTTGAGTGTAAGTTTTACTTTTTCTATCGGATGCTTCTAGCGCCTGTCGAGTCGAACAATTCGGCTGGCATGCTTGCCATCTCCTGGCCCATAGATCGTAGCGACATAGTTTTTTCGAACCCTCTCCCCAAAATAAGGCCACCTTTTCTTACGCTTGTTCCTACCTCCCTCTGGTCGCAAAAGCAAAACCGCTTAAAAACGCTCACTTTTCGACTTTTCAAAGTCACCCATCTCAGGTAAAATCCCTCCCGACCTTCTAGCCGCATCGGCACCAAACAAGGAGCACCAAGCCGTCTGCTTGCATCGTCCACTGGCCCACTTTCGCCCACAGTCAACCACTCGCCAAGGCAACACCGCCCATGCATCGTGCCGTCGGTCGCCGCCTCGGCTTTAATGCTCCCACCACTCGAGGTCAACCTCAAGATGGTTGTGAACAAATCCCGATTGTCTGCGACCGGATGACGTGCACCCACCACCGTGTAATTACACCGTAAACATTATCGATCCGCAGCGAATTCATCAAGCAGCCCTCGCCGCGTCCCCATCGTCTCCTGGCAGAATGTAATCCTCGCTCCATCCATGTTAAAGTGGAACGAGCGCCCCATTAAAGCACTTAATTCAGCTTCCGTTGATAGGGACTACGGCGCGGCTTGTTTTGCTGTTGACTAGCCACCCTGGCGAACAACGAGCCACTCCTGCTCACCTTGAACCTGAGTCGTTCTCGCTGTCGTCGTTGTCGTCTCGGGCTCCTGTCACACAGGACCGCCAGAACAATGCGGACGCTTTAATGGGGAAACAATGCCGGTGCGAATTCCCTTGGTTTCTGGTGTGTGCACGCGTGACAGACACGAAGCCAAGGATCACCATCGACACCATCGACACCACCGGCACCGCCAATCGACTGGAGGCCATCCATGTGCGCATCGTAGATTGATGTAATTCAATGGCGAGCACAACAATAACCGGCAGACACCCTAAACAATGCGCCACCAAGACAATGTGAGCGATGGGAAAACAACAAGACTGAATGGAATCAGGACACACGCTCCGTGCTCGCATCAACAACACATCATCCGGGCGCACATTAGAGGCAATTAATTACACAACAGCGGTGTGCCGGGCCACTTACACGGCAGATTGGTGGCACCGTGTCGGCATGTGTTTACCGCGAGCGGCCTTGTCATTAGCCAGCCGCTTGTCAGTCCTTCGGGGAGCCGGCACCACCATTGTTCGGCGGCGCACAACAAATCCTGTAACTTGATGCGCTCAAATCTGCTGAGTGGATGTTTGTCGCCACTCGGTTACACCAGCCGCTGTGGCCTTGATCGGTAGCAAGACACTGCGACGTGGCGGTTGTCGTCGACGACGCCCTTCCTGGGGAAGGACACTGCTCGGCGATGGTACTTCCACGAGCTTAAAGGGGGAGCTTTGTGCTGTGCGTTGATGCGTGCGGGGTTGATGCGAGCGGGGTTCGCCCATTAAATGGTGGTGAGCACAGAGGAGCAGAGCTGATGGATTTGCAGATAAAAAAATGCTGAACTGTCCAAGGAGCGTGGAATCTGGCCATCACTTAACCTAAAACGGTCACTCAGTCTACTTGGACTCAGCGAGCCCCCATTAAGGACCCTCATTGGAGTCATAACCGGGCACCTGTGTAATTGGCACTCATGCCCGCAGGATGGGTGCCCCATAAAATGAAGCTGCATGGATGGAGAGGAGGAAGAGAATACTCACCACCTCCTCTGCTCCTGCAGTGCTCTTGCCAGTCATAGGTTCCTGCACCTAGGTCCCCAACTAAATCGGTTCATCAGCAGCACCGACTGGTTGCAGCTTTAGGAGAAGTCAATCCGCGTGGTATCACAATGGGCCTGCTCTAGCCCAAGTGTGACTGCTCTGCAGCAGTCAGCCACTACTACCTAACCAAACCTAAGGACCGTGGGAATTCGCTGAGATTGTGATCGGTTTTCGGGGTGGTTTTGGGGGATGTTGGCTTTTTTTTCGTGGCGGTTTGAGGTGACTTGGGTAGATGGCCCAACAAAAATGTCCCAGGGCCCAAGGAGCATTGTCCTTGCCTCGAATGAGGTGGAGCCTTGAAAATAGTTTCTGTCGTCCTGGGAGTGAGAATGTTGCAAACCTCTGTTGCGACGTAGTCCTTCAACCTGTGGAGGGCCTAAAGCGGCTGCCTATCGCAATGTGATAGATCTGGTTAGACCTTCGCTGTCCATCAGTTGATACCCAGCTGAACTTGTGGCGGGTATTATGCTGAACCAACGTACCACCAGTTTTCGACACCGAGCCATTGGGACAGCGCAACAGAGGACGTCCTCGCACTAGATGGCGCACACAAGTGGAAAAGGACCTCAACCAACTTGGTGTGCGCAACTGGAGGCAGCTGGCGAAAGATCGTGCTGGCTGGAGAGGCATGTTGGTTGAGGCCCAGGTCCACCCCGGACTGTAGCGCCAATCGAAGAAGAAGAAGAACGTACCACCACTGACTAGGCGGTTGACGTTGCAGAAGTTCACAAGCCGTTCGCCGGTGTCATTGCGGTCTTCAACGCCGTGAGCTCCTATTTCGTGCTTCAGCATATCGCTGTCGCTGCCTACTTTGGCATTCTCCCACGCTATCGCCATTAGGCGTTCGGTGTACGGCTGCACCTAAAAAACTTGAAGAGAACGATACCGCGGTGACTGTGGTGGCTTTGAGGACCCGCTGTGGCTTCGCGGCTTTAGAGAAACCCACAAGAAAGCCAGTTCGCTTCACCGCCTCGTGAGCAATTAATGACTGATGATGTCGTCTCGAATGGCGGTGCCATTCCTATTCAAGCAACATTTCGTCCGTGTTCACTGACCAACCAGTCCACACCGGAAGACATCGACCATTGCGGTGGTGGAGTGGTGGCAATAGCAAAACGGAAGAACAGCGCCCCCTAACCGCCAAATTATCGTAAGCAACATTTTAAGCAAAAATGGGTTAAGGGGGAGTTCGATTGCGCGCCTTCCTGTATCACTGGGTCTTAAATAGAGCATTCCACTTATAGACTACAGAGACAACCAACCTTCATTTGGTTACTTACAGTAATTTGGCGGTTGGTGGGCGATATCTTATTTAAGCCGTCCATTTCGCTCAGCTGTGGCTGCCGTACTGTCGTGACACATTGCAGAGCCTCGTACGCGTGACTTGTGCCATAAGCAGCACCTTGCTCCAAGCCAAAGCGTAGTCAAGCCCGCGTGGTGCCACCACTTCACTGCCTTCTGCAATCAGCCACTCCTACATGCTCCTGAACCTAGGCACAACCTGTCGTCGATCTTTGGCTGAGGGCCAACTGCACCCCGGACTGTTGCGTCATTAGAGGGAGAGAATGAAGCACTTACCACAGTGAAGGCATTTCCTCGCTCATGCTGAACATCGCACATGCATTTGTGCACACCTCCAAGGCCGAATGCATACAGGAGTGTTCTCTCCAGCTAGCGAGTTGTTCTTGTTCTCTTGTGTTTCTGCAGTAGGCGGTGCGCTGTGTAATGTGTACACAGGACACACAACGAACGACGAAAAGGGAACACTTACCATAAACACTTGCGAATATTGTGTACACACTCGGTTCTTGGGCATAGTTCTGTTCTTAGAACTCTCCACTCCTCTGGCTGCATCTTCTCTCTTCAGATTGTATTCTCCGTGCGGCGGTATGTCATGAACGAGTCTTCATTAAAGCCGATGGCAGCAAAAATGCGAAAAAAAACCGTCGCTGTGTGCGTGTGTCCTGCCACAAGTTGACTTAAAGAGCATCTGCAAACAACAGAAAGGCATCGCCGCTGTTGCACTTAAGTAAAGCCTTCCAGAAAGCAGCAGAAATCCTTCAAAATCCCCTCCTCCTCACGATGCAGAAAGTGCTAGGACAAACATGGAATTCCATCCCGTCAACCGTCCTCGTCAGATCATTAAACGACGTGGTCGCTGTAAGCCCCTCTCCCAATTGAAGTGCACAGCGCCGTATGAATTGTGTACCTTCTTCAGAAGTTCGTCCTTCTGACGTTCCACAGCTGACTTATCCCTCTGAGCGTTGTCAACGAAACGGCACAAGGACACCGGTGCCACATCTGCACTCACTCCATCGTCGAAGGAGCAGTTAAGGGAAGAATTTAAGGGAAATTTAAAACGTTGACCACGTGGGAGGAGCTCCTCTCGTTCATCACACCGTTGACGCAGGCGTTTCGTATTGTCGCAGGTCAAGTCTTAAAAGTGGTCCCTTCGCCGTGGCGCGGAGGGGGGGGGGGGCAATAAAGTCCTGGCCGCGCACACAGGAGTCTGTGACTCGATGAAAAAATAATAAAAAATTAATTTCGGTGTGCAACGTTTACGATTGACTGTGGGAGCGTACTCTGCCATGTGTGCTCCGTCATGCTGTAGCCTGGCATGTGCTCTGTCATGCTGCACCCTGGCATTCCGGTTTACGATCGCTCGGACTGTTCCTTCGACTAATTCGACGAGATTTGGCCCCGAAATAGGGAATTATGTGCGCTAGACGTTGCTCTCTAAAAACGTGTGCAGTACCCTCTTCACTTCGAAGGGGGGTGCTCTAAATGTGAGTGCAAGCATAAAAGAAACGAGCACTCATCATTGCAAATAGCTGCCCTTGTTGTTTTCCTTCCATTCATCGATGATAGCCGCCCGAGGACGCGTGCAGGTCATATCTAGCGTGCAGGCCATACCGGATGCTGAACGTCAGGAAGCTTTCCGAGTCCGCTCTCTGTCTTGCAAACGGATGCGCCGAGTCATGATGAAGGACACTGGTCTTGACAACTAACGACGGACGCCACAACATGCTGGGACGTCGATGAAAGGAGACGGAGAGTCCTGGAGCGCGTGAAGTCTTTAGGGAAGCCGTTGACAGAGCTCTGCTGCTCAGACAGAAAACTATGAAGATGGGCCTTCGGTGGATCGCCACCACCACCACTGACGGGCGACAGAGGAAGGGAAGACTTTTGAAATTCGAGATACCTGCCGACACTCCACAGACCCCAGAGATGCCTTGACGGCGTTTCTTAAATGAGGCAGTCCTTGCTCACGACGACCGCCACTACGACCGCCACTACGACCGCCACTACGACTCTACAGCTCTACGCCTTCTCTTGTCTGAATGCAGGCCACTCGTGCGTTCTCAACTGGACAAGATAATCCACGGATGTAGGACGGATCGTAGGTCTGGTACGTCTGTGGCCAGCAATCGGAAGGAAGTGCGTAGACATATTGCCCTTGACTGCTTGTAGGAGGACAAATGCTTTCTTTGCAAGCCAGCTTTGGAGGGAGGAACCTTGCTTAGACAGTTCTTCGGCCTTCTCTTTTCCTGGGATGCCACTGTGACCAGGTAACCCGATGATGGATACACACATTGAGCTGACCCTCCAATGATGCTGGCTCCGCCCGGCAATACTCTACAAGCTTGGAGTGTGTGGATGTAGCTTGGCCTTGCGTGTATTTTGGCCTGACGACAGGCATCCCGGATAGCGAAGAGCTGCGATTGGAAAACACTGGAGGTGTTGAGGACTGCAACGACTCCGGTACCCCCTTCCGTGTAGATTGCCCAGTTAAAGTCCTTCCAGCTTCTCTCGGGGAATAGGGTCTCAAGGCCGTTGTGTAGTTAAGTACAGAGACCGTGGAATGTCGACCGCAGGGCGTTGATTACCAGCACCCAAGCTCACTGAGCCGTGGTGGCCCGTGGCGTTGTGGGTATGTGCGTCGACCCCAACCTCGACGTCGTAGGTTCGATGCCAGCTCCGTGCGACGTGCGACCCCACCTCTTTCGAGTCACCGACAATGCTCAAGGAGTATGTCCTGTCTGGAAAAAGCTTCTCAAACAAAGCCGTTCGCATTCGGCCTTAAACTGTAGGGGCCTTCCTCCGTGAATCGCACGCACAGCACGAGTGGTTGGCCTGAGAAGCTAGGCCCAGGCCCTCTACGGGCTGTAGCGCCAGCCATATTAAACTCACTGAGCCCCTCTGAGCCACAGTGTGATGAAGCGGTTGTGTAGATGAAGTGGTAAAGGATGTAGCGACCACGCGCCTAATGCCCTCGCCTCTGTCCAGAGATGTCTGAAGTCGACGGCTTTTCCGACTCCGCTACCGACTGCCTTTCGTTGAATGTTTGCCAAGACCCCCAGACGCTCGATGCACGACGTCCGCCTGAGCGTCGACTTCAAATGGCTGAATAGCGATGGAGGGACATTCACAAAGGCAGGAAGCGAACTAACTCGCAGCCCAGTTCAGCTCTGGAAGATCATGGGTTTCCTTCCGTTTCTAGGCAGTCTTCGGTCCGCTCGCTTGTTATCCCGCATTTTTGGGGGAAATTGATTCTTGATCAGACCTCGAAATGAGAGAGGAGCAAGGGCACCTATGGCCCGACGTCCACTAGTGGTGGACTGGCTAAAACCACCTCTCACGCCGGACAACCGCTTTAGTATTCCGAGGGAAGTTGAGCACCAGGGTCGTCTCTGGAAAGGGCAACACTCGGATCATCCCTGTTCTCCTTTACGGCGTGGATGAGCGGATGAAGAAGCTCTTGGTCGTTTTGAGAGAAGAATACTGCCTGAGTTCGTTGATGGCGTCTGGAGATTCAACCCAGAATTGAACGGGCTGTACAGTGGCATGCATGCTAGGTGATGTAGAGCGTATGTGCCACAGTTCCGACCGGAAGAGTCGACGAATCCGAGCCATTCGTTGTCGTGCAACAGAGGACGTCCTCGATGGCGCACACTCGTGGAGAAGGGCCTCACAACTAACTGGAGACGCGCTGGCTGCTCCAGAAGCTTGTTGGTTGAGTCCCATGTCCACAGTCACATGCCTCCCAGCATTCTACTCAGTCCTGGTCAGCAGATGTGCCGTGTGGAGCACGAGGACGACACGACGTGGCGTGGAAGCAAGCAGAAGACGGGTTGCGTTTTTTTAATTGGCTTCGACTTCTATGTCTGTCCAGACGTCTGAAGGTGTCGTCCATCCAAAGACCACCTCGGACGTCGTTCTCCCTCTTCAAGGCAGCCGTCACTCCCTGATGCCTCACACATGGAAGCAGAGCTCCTCCTTCGCAAGCTTCTACAGACCCCTGTCTGTGGTTGCATGTCGACTGCCACTCGCTCCTCCAACGAAGCAAAAGTGCTCCACCTCACTTCGACTTATCCACCACCACCAACGGTGGCCGCCGCATCCCGGGGTGCTGCTCGTCGGCTCGCCGTACGCGAACGCCCACCACATCTCCCAGGGACGCGATGCACAAGCTGTAGGAGGACATGGGAGTCTTGAAGGAGAGAGCCACCTAGGCACAGGCACAGAAGAGAACTTGGCGATGTGGTTAGCTAGAAAGCCCACCTGTGGCACTTAGCGCCCTGCTCCCTGGATTCGAAGTCAATCCAATCGGCGCATCCACCATCCGGGTGGATGGCGGCAGAGTTTAGAATGTGGGCGACCTACTCACACAGAGGAGCATCGTTTATCCCACCCCCCACGCCCTGACAACGCTTGTTTACTTGTTTCTTGACGGCTGTCCCGTGCACACTTGTTTACGAACTACACTTCCCTGAACCTTTGGCCTTTAGAAGGCCGCGTCGTCGTTTCCCTACTTCCCCTGGCGACCTTGCAGAGTCAGTGTTGTTTTGGCGCCCGCGGCAGGTGTCACTTACCTGCTGCTGGTCCACTAGCCTCTAGAAGGAACACACACCCACCGGCCACAGGAGGTCACCAAAATGCAATTCATCGCCGTAAAGTGTTATGGCATTCCATAAAACCACGGCATTACGTCATCCAAGGCGTTCCGAACGAAACTCACAAAGCCCACCCCATCGCCAGTGTACCCGCCCCGGACGCCGGGAACAACCATTCGGTTTACGGCATCCCCCAGCCCGTGGGCGGACGGAGAGGTGCGATAATGCGGCACACATTGCCTGGGTGGGGTTTATCCGGGGATGATGAGCGTTGCGTTCTGAAGAATGACGTCAGCCGTTGCTCCAGCAAATGGAAATAGACGCGACCCGAGGCCGGTGGGATCGGCGGGTTGCATTGAATACGGACTGTGGTCAGCAATCGATATTTTGGCGAGTCACCCAGCCCCTACCGAGCGGTGCATTTGGGTACATGCGCACACAGCAGTCACTCACACCGACGAACTGGGTGCATCGAGAGGGAACTCGCCTGAGATGATGGTGTGCACGGGAGTTCTTTTTTGGTTCTTTTTTTTTCGTTTTTCTCTGAAACCTTGGGACTTGTGGGCCTGAAAGGAGGCGTTTGCATTTCCTGCACGCTGTGCTTCCATCGCAACGCAACGCACCGCACTGCATCGAAAGTAGGCGAAAGCAAGCATCGAGACACGGTGAACCAAATGTCTCCAGACCTACTGGGAGCACGGGCATGATTGAGGGCTTTGAAGACGCGTCTTTCCAAGTTGATCAATAGAGCCTCTTGATTTTACCCGGGCTACACCCAATTCCACAGGCCACGTGCAGCCGATGAGCTTGCGAAGGCCCTAGCAGCCCATAAGGCTAACAACACCGCCATCCAGGAGGGTGGCATAAAGAGGATGAAAACCTGCGAAACAGCGATTGCTACTAAGAGCGAAGGCAGAGCTTGTGCGAATCCGTTTTTGTTGTTCAAGGCAAGAGGTCTTAAGCGAGAGCCTCACAACAGTCCGCATCAAGGCAACATTCGGCAACATCAGCCTAATTTGCGCCCACGCCCCAACGGAGGACGACAAAGATGATAACAAGGACGATTCTATGATCTCCTCGAAAGAACATCCGATCAATGCCCCAGCAACGACACCACGATCGTTCTAGGAGCTCTTAATGCAAAGCTGAGCAAGGAAGAAATCTTTGCTAGAGTCCCCGGAAGACGTCCGACAGTGGCGAAACCTTTCAGTGGCCAGCACGCGGTTCGCTCACCTCAACATCCACAAAGGGATCGGGCGGTTCCCTGATCAAGCAACCGTCAACCAGATTGATCACATTGCGATCGACGCCCGGCACTCCTCCAGTGTCCGAACGTTCCGAGGTGCTAACATCGACTCGGAACATTACCTTGTGGCACCCCAAGGTCAACCAACTTTGTGTGCGAAACTGGAGTCGTGCGCTGGTTGGAGAGGTTTGTTGGTCCAGCTGGACTGTAGCGCCGCCCAAAGAACAAGAAGAAATTGGTTCCCAATCGGTACGTTCCGGTCAGGCTGTCGGATTTGCAGTTGGAAGGCAGCACTTCAATCCTAGACCAGAAGATGAGGGTACTGTGCCTCTTAAACGTGGACGGCACTATTCCCTTCGAATTTAGTCGCGGTGACGATGACCACTGTTGCTTGTCGTCACGGACATGATTCTGATACGGACTCCAACCCCAGGACAAAACAGCAAGCGCCGAAAATATCTCCCAGTTGCATGTTCCCGTACAGCCACACGCCACCATCGTCATCGCCCCATTTTCTCAATTTTGGATGCAGACTCCATCTTCACCTCCGCTCTCCAATCGACCCAATTTTCACCCAAAGACCGGTCGGATTATCGATACAATCCCGTCTCGAGCATTTAAGGATATCGGTAACTTTATAAGCTCAACCAGTACGGGCTACATTCGAGACCATAATTTATTTTTGCCGCAGCGGTGAGTCCATCGCAAGAAACCACTCAGCACCACCACATCACAAAATCAGTTTTCCATCCCCGCAACAAAATCCACGAAAAATCATCTCGACCCCATGCCACATCGAAGCCGCGAAAAAATCACTCGTTTTCATGTAAAATCCCCGCAAAACACTAGGCGACCAGAAACTCAGCAGAAGCAGTAGGTATCCGAAATTTACGCCCGGACGATATGCAACGATATTTGCCTGAGCTGAAATGGCGGTGTCAAAATTTCGTGGCATATCACTCGGTGATAGGAGAATTTTGCCACCCAGGTGCACGCAACGATTTTCGTCGTGTGTCACATGACTTGGCCGTGCAAAATTTCGTGGCATATCACTCGGTGATAGGAGAATTTTTCCACCCAAGTGCATGCAACGATTTTCGTCGTGTGTCACATGACTTTGCCATGAAAAATTTCGTTGCGTGTCGTCCGGTGATTTGCTGATTTTTGTGCGCAGGATTGTGCAACGATCTTTTCCGGGTGTCACATGTCCTGGGATGGCCGTGTATCATTGCATGTCGGCTTGTGGGAGACCTGTGTTTTTATGGGATTTTGCATGAAAATATCGGTTTTGACAAACTGATTGGATGCAGTGGGGTGGTGCCGCCATGGGGTGGATCAGTTCCATACGTCGTCTGTATTTTTGTAGTGTTCTGTGGAAAGACACATACTTACCTCGACTTGCTTACCATTTGTTTTCTTTGCTTGTTTATTTTACAAGTGGGTTGACATTAAGAGGAAAAATGCATTTTTTTGGTTTGTTTTTGTATTTTTTTTATTGAATTGTAATGTAAGGGATTTTTACAATTTAGGGAATGTAGGAAAAAGCCTAAATACACGGCAGCTGGCAACGCGTGTAGAAGAGACTATTGCTGGTCAACGCTGCTCTGTGCACCTTTTTCCATGTTTTTGATGGCAGCAGCAACCCCTTGCCTTCCTTGCTCCCTGCTGACACAGGCACTCCTTGGAACAGATGCCAGAACAGCAAGCACGTGAGCATGAGCACCGCCATGATGGAAGGAAGTGCATGTGGGACCTCTTGTAGAAGTCGTGCGTCGACCAATTGGACACTGTCATGACATGTGCCTTCTAGTCCTTCTCCCAATAGTTCCACGGTGTCCCCGATGGCTCCCACAACACAAAGAATTCCAGCCGATGTGTCGCCACACATACGGCTGAAATTCATGAAAACCATGGCGACCAGACAAGAACGATAGGAAAAGAAATTCAAATGAAACTAAAAGTGTTTGGGTTACATAATTGATTTTTACTTTATTTTGAAGCTAGATTCATGACATTTTTTATCAAGTAAACCTCATGTTTGACAGCACTCGGTGGGAATATCTTTTGTAGTCGCCCCTTCGCCAACTTGCTCCAGAATGTGGCGAACTCTGCTACCTTCCTTGACGCCGTCATCCGATGAGCCACGCCAAAGAGCTGATCCATCGATGCTCGGTCGCAGTGGTCTTGCTCTTGAATGTGGCAAGCTCAGCTTCCTCCCTTGTCGCAGTCATCCCATGAACCACGCCAAGGTGTGGATCCATCGATGATCGGTCTTCATGCGAGAAAGTGACTTTTTGTCAAGGCCGCCCGTTCAAGCGCGTCCATGGTCGTCCAGCCTCAGTTCTTGTGTCCAGCTGCGTGCGTTGGGCCCCCTGGAGCTGCGAGGGACACTGAAGGTCTCTGAATCCTCGTAAATGCCTTCAAGTAGGTGGTTCTCAGGGAAGTCTACCACCAGACCATCGTTGGAAGCGGAACGCTTGCTTGAATCCTTCAGTCCGTCATCTCGTCTGACTCCCCAGACCTCAAACTCACTCGACCCACCCACAGGAAATCTCCCCACCATCCTCCAGCCACCATTTCACATGGCTTCCTAGGAAATGTGCCACCAATCGACTCACGCCTCATTTTCGCATTTCTGCGTCGATTTTCTTCAAATTTTCGATGCAAACCTTGTGGTCCCCCTCCACACACTCCATCTCACCCAATTTTCACCCATCAAACACCCAAAATTTCCCAAAAATCGCGTTTCAAAAACTTGCACGCTCGCAGCAGAAAAAGTCGACTCGCCGGCTTTTCAATTGACTGCATTTTTTGCGGCGAAATCGTGCATTTTTTCGATTTTCCAAAAAACTGCGAATTTTTGAGTGCGGTTTTTTTTGGAGACTTGCCTCGGGTGTCCCCTTGAAGATTTCATCCACTTAGACCCGCTGGCCGGATGTTTTCGGGGAGAAATCAACGATTTTCTGTCAAAAATGCTCACTTTGATGTCTCCCTGGTCGCTTTTTCCCTTTCGAAGTGCCTTTCGAGAAACATCTCTCAGCTCCTGTTCGACGTACCGGCGTGAATGAGGTACGCTCAGATTCGTTATTGGATCCTTTATCGATGTCCAGGAGCCACCTTCGATGGCAGACGTGCCATTTTCGAGATATGCCTTTCAGGGATCCTTCCTACCTTCTCCTGGGTAGAAGCACCTCCTACGAGGGAGCGTGCTGAGTCCACGGCACGAAATCGTACCCAAGACCCACGAGCTGTCTAGGAGAGTCACCACTGACCTACTTCCCGCCGTTGCCTCGGCAGATGCCGTAATAAAAACCCAATTGGCCTCCTGGCCGAGAGCGAAAGTCCAACAATGGCAGCGCCCTTTCAACAGAATCTAATTCCACATTAATAACGCACATCTAATGGCACAATGCTCGATGCCCCGATGAATGGTGCACTGTACGGCGGTGAATTTAATCTCGTGCCCGGCCATCGTGTGTGCGCGTCCATCCCCGGACTCCCTGCAAAGTCTAATTTCAATTTTAAAAGCGCCCGGCAATAAATGTCGAACATCTTGCGAGAGCGTCCGCACGGCTCGTCGTGGACACAATAGAAAATTGGATTCGCCGAACGAGCTGGCTGCTGATGAGTCCTTGGGGGACTCGGCCCGATGGCCGGTTCGGATTGTACAACAGGATGCGTCATCATCGCAACGATTAGGCTAATTGAAGCGGATGGGTGATGTCCGAACGGGGTGAATGTGCAAATGGGCATCAAGCGCGGAGGGGTTGAGATGAGAATGGCCGAATGGAGTGCTTAAGAGCGGCAGCTGCCGTCACGAATCGAATGGAAACGTGTCGAAGGACGGCGAGCTACTGTCGTTTCATTAAACTGGCCAGCGAGGGGCATTTGTCGGGCTAGAGGTTCTGATGAACATTCGCTAGACAAAAGCCACAGAGCAGGAGCTGCACAGAATTGCCCACCCACAGCTTCAAAACATTGAACGACAACAGACACATTAAACAACACAAGGAACGTTCCTGTTGTGGCCCTGCACTTCGACTGGCAGGAGGTCTGCTGGCAGCATGGAGCTGAGAACATCATCCCCTTCTCGTCAGGACTGTATTCACAGTGCCCTCTGCTGACTTGGGGTGAAGTCAGTTGACAATAAAGGGATCTGTTGGTATATTTCCTGCAACACCCCCAACGATTCATGGTTCCCCTTGCAAATGCTTGTGCTACTACGGTGGCTTGGGAGCGTGGCGAGACACCTGGCAAAGAGGGGTGGTAGGTCTAAGGTGCTAGAGCCGCGCTCAGAGCTGTGGTCAAAGCCAAGGACTTAGTTATCCCCACATCCTCGCAGACGGACCTCCAGCCTGTACTCGTTTCATTTGTTCGAATGTGACACAAGGAGCTATTGATGAAGTGGACGTGGATGACCAAAGCACTGGAGGAAAAAGGAGTCGACCCCGTAATCGAAGCCAGACCGGGCACATCTGGGTTAGTAATAAAAACGGTTGCCCTCAAGGTGGTGCTCCCTCCGCTCTCGTCTGCTCAATCCCAGTGGAAGCTCGTCCCCTACTCGAATGACAATCATCGGCTACGTGTATGATCTAGCTGCCGTAGTGCAAGGATGCAGATCTATCTCTAAGTCCTAACTTCACCAGAAGGAGAATGAACATAGACAGTCGGTTCATTGATGTCCTCTGCAACCGGGCAAACCTCAAACAGCGCATACGATGCCACTCCCTTGGAAAGACCAAGCACCCCCGGCCACGGTGATGACCTACCTCACGACGAACAAATGGGAGGGGACTTCGATTGCATATTTCCGCATGCTCGTGGCACGATGAAACGTTCAGACTAAACATGCTGACAGTCGGTTTCCCTCGGTGGCTGCGACAGTGTCTGAAGGAGGGCGATGGGGCGACCATTGCTATCTGGTCACCCATATTTTCTCTTGGTGGCGCAGTCAACGACACGGTCTCCCATTCTCCCATCAATCAGACCGTCATCCACACCAGAGCGCCAACGAGGCAGCCTCCGCGATTGCCCCACAAATTCAGACCGGCATCCACAGCACCGCCTCTAAAACCTTCTCCCAAACAACCTCTCATACCGCCACCCAGACCACCACCTACAACGGCGCACAAATCCAGTCCACACGCCATAAATCGAGAGATTCCCCACCAGGTCACCAGGCCACCAGACATCCCGGCAAGGAGTCTGCTCGTATCCGGTGAACAGTGCATCGTGCCACAATCCGGCAGCTTATGTCTTAATCCACACGATGCACAAGGATAATGCGACCATTTTACTGCTAATTTTGTGGGAATCGGAAAACCGCTGGGTAAGCCCAACGTTTGTGGCGACAAAGGGCACAGTCGCCACGAATGTCCTTGCGTCCTTCGGTTTTCTTAAGACCAGCGTTAACCTGACGCAATTAAGCCGAAATGGGGGATTAAATTCCTTACGACACATTCCTCTGGCGTTCAGCTCTAATAAAACGCCACTCACGCCACATCATTTACGAGCTGACCAGCCACCGCCCCACGCCACGCAATGGAGCGAACTCGTGCACCGAGTGCCTGACGATGCGCGCAATTAACTTGGCTTTGAAGTCGTAATTGGCCACTTACCGGTGAGCGATATAACGAAGCTGGATAATTGATTGAAAGCTAGCCGGGTGCCAGTGTCGCATCCATTACTCATTCCACTAAATGCTGCACTGGCGACTGGCTATGCAGCTGTAATTAAGGCTGCCTCCTTGAGGAATACATCGCCGCTCTGGGGAGGGGGGTGCTTAAGCGGCGACCGGGTGGCATATCCTTGCGATGTGTGCTGTGAAGCAGGAAATCACCAGGAGCATTTTTCTTTTCCCCTTTTTTCTTACCTCCTCCACTCCCAGGGGGGTTGTTTGGTGGGTGGGTGTGTTGACAAACGTGGCGACCTCATTTCCGTCCCGGAAGATGCATCTTGCCACTTATGGCGCTCGGGATGAATTGAATTTCCGATAATCGAATTTGCATACCAGCGGCTTCCAGCGGCACATATGTCCGCCAGAGGATGTCGTGCCGCCGTCTTCTTGTCAGCAGTTAGCAGTTACCCTCCCCCCCAGTCCGTCATTTATGCCGACGGACGTGCTGCCGCAATCCCTTCGTGGAACCCTTCCAAGGCCACTCCAAGACCATCAATTACGGAGTCCACTCCAGTGCCTTCCGGGATCAGAATGTAAACACACTCAAGGAGACGGAAAAAAGGACACCCTCTCCCAGTGGATTATGGCACTTCTTTCCGTTCCCTTCTGCCAGCCCGCCTCTCGCACGCGTGCACAACTGTTTACGTTCCCATCGATCGGTCGCGGTTCACGGGCGCTTAAGTTGTGACTGCCTCACACCTTGCGGGGCTCACGTTGTGTGCGCGCCCCTGGATCGCCACAAATCGAGCGTGAAGGTAAGTCGCAGTCAGTCAGTTGTGTGGGCATTCGCCCTCAAACAGGACTCAGCTTTAGAAATGAGCCGAATGGGGGGAGTTCCTATTCAACAGGTTTTCAGCGACGACCTGGGTGCCGCTCATGCATGCTACAGTCGATGGCGAGTGGTGGTTGATTTTTGGGATTGAGTCCCCTTCATTGCATGCAACTAGGGTGAGTGTTCCTTTTAAACGGGAAGCGGCTATTTAACTCACCATGGTTGCTTTTCTCATCTTAAATAACAACCTCCCGCGTACAAGCGCACAGGCACTGCAAGAGCTAAACGTAGAAGCGGGGCTAGTAGCGAATTCCTCTTGGAAACGCTGCGGAGAACCTCAGGCTTGACTCTCATCCCCCGTCTTCTCTGGAACATACTGACATGCTCCTTCTGTTTGAGAACACAGGTGACAAAGCACCGGGACGGGTGTGTGTGTGGGCCCAAGTAGCACTATGTGCCGTTTTGGTACCGCAGCTGTGTTCGTTTATAGTCGCGTAAGTTAAATGTGCTCTCTTGCAACCATCGTGGTGCTTTGTTTGATACTTTGTCGATGGATTCGAAGAGGAGCTTGCTAAATGCTCGTTGTCTGATTCTAGCTTGCGCTGGGCAGCTACTCAGGAAAAGGAAGTAAGTGTGTGTTCCTTTTCTCAAGTGTCGCTAGCGCTGCGACAGTGAGTTTTGCGTGGCTTCCTATCCAGTGTCCAGTGTCCAGTGTCCAGTGCCCACTGTCCAGTGTCCAGTGCCCACTGTCCAGTGTCCAGTGCCCACTGTCCAGTGTCCACTGTCCAGTGTCCAGTGCCCACTGTCCAGTGTCCAGTGCCCACTGTCCAGTGTCCAGTGCCCACTGTCCAGTGTCCAGTGCCCACTGTCCAGTGTCCAGTGCCCACTGTCCAGTATCCAGTGCCCACTGTCCAGTGTCCAGTGCCCACTGTCCAGTGTCCAGTGCCCACTGTCCAGTGTCCAGTGCCCACTGTCCAGTGTCCAGTGCCCACTGTCCAGTGTCCAGTGCCCACTGTCCAGTGTCCAGTGCCCACTGTCCAGTGTCCAGTGCCCACTGTCCAGTGTCCAGTGCCCACTGTCCAGTGTCCAGTGCCCACTGTCCAGTGTCCAGTGCCCACTGTCCAGTGCCCACTGTCCAGTGTCCAGTGCCCACTGTCCAGTGTCCAGTGCCCACTGTCCAGTGTCCAGTGCCCACTGTCCAGTGTCCAGTACCCACTGTCCAGTGTCCAGTGCCCACTGTCCAGTGTCCAGTGCCCACTGTCCAGTGTCCAGTGCCCACTGTCCAGTGTCCAGTGCCCACTGTCCAGTGTCCAGTGCCCACTGTCCAGTGTCCAGTGCCCACTGTCCAGTGTCCAGTGCCCACTGTCCAGTGCCCACTGTCCAGTATCCAGTGCCCACTGTCCAGTGTCCAGTGCCCACTGTCCAGTGCCCACTGTCCAGTATCCAGTGCCCACTGTCCAGTGTCCAGTGCCCACTGTCCAGTGCCCACTGTCCAGTGTCCAGTGCCCACTGTCCAGTGTCCAGTGCCCACTGTCCAGTGTCCAGTGCCCACTGTCCAGTGTCCAGTACCCACTGTCCAGTGTCCAGTGCCCACTGTCCAGTGTCCAGTGCCCACTGTCCAGTGTCCAGTGCCCACTGTCCAGTGTCCAGTGCCCACTGTCCAGTGCCCAGTGCCCACTGTCCAGTGCCCACTGTCCAGTGTCCAGTGCCCACTGTCCAGTGTCCAGTGCCCACTGTCCAGTGTCCAGTGCCCACTGTCCAGTGTCCAGTACCCACTGTCCAGTGTCCAGTGCCCACTGTCCAGTGTCCAGTGCCCACTGCCCAGTGTCCAGTGCCCACTGTCCAGTGTCCAGTGCCCACTGTCCAGTGTCCAGTGCCCACTGTCCAGTGTCCAGTGCCCACTGTCCAGTATCCAGTGCCCACTGTCCAGTGTCCAGTGCCCACTGTCCAGTGTCCAGTGCCCACTGTCCAGTGTCCAGTGCCCACTGTCCAGTGTCCAGTGCCCACTGTCCAGTGTCCAGTGCCCACTGTCCAGTGTCCAGTGCCCACTGTCCAGTGTCCAGTGCCCACTGTCCAGTGTCCAGTGCCCACTGTCCAGTGTCCAGTGCCCACTGTCCAGTGTCCAGTGCCCACTGTCCAGTGCCCACTGTCCAGTGTCCAGTGCCCACTGTCCAGTGTCCAGTGCCCACTGTCCAGTGTCCAGTGCCCACTGTCCAGTGTCCAGTACCCACTGTCCAGTGTCCAGTGCCCACTGTCCAGTGTCCAGTGCCCACTGTCCAGTGTCCAGTGCCCACTGTCCAGTGTCCAGTGCCCACTGTCCAGTGTCCAGTGCCCACTGTCCAGTGCCCACTGTCCAGTATCCAGTGCCCACTGTCCAGTGTCCAGTGACCAGTGTCCAGTGTCCCGTGGTGACTGCTGTTATTCTTACGATGCCATCTGTCCTCCTCAGTCCGTGTATCACTGTATCCCGGCCATGTTCTCCCGCAATTAGCACGGCTGACAAGTTGAGACCACCTTAGACCGCATCTTCGCAGAAGTGTGAATTGAATCTAACTTTAAAAAGTGCCATTAGTATATGCACCCCCCTTGGAGACGAGGTGTCGGATGTGTAACCTTACTTCATACCACATTGTTTTCTATCCGGCACGGTGTCCAACAGTCTCTTCGCACCCATCCAGCTGTCCTTCACTCAGAAATGCCAAATGCCCTCGCTGGCGCCATCTGTTGGCAGAAAAAGATGTGCTTCCTCTTCATCCCACATTTGGAGTGCTCCTCCAAATTGCTGTGTCCATTCACTCTCGGGCTCGATGTTCGTCCTTGATGACTCGTCGATGTCCGTCCATGACTCCATCGCAGTGGCGGCATTGCCTGTTCCCATCACCAGTCCATCCATCCGCGGTTCGACATCCTTCACCGTCGGAATGACATCCAACAATGAGAGAAGCCACCAGACGCTGGTTCATTTCGATGTCGCCGGAACTGCTGAATGTACCTGCGCACAGGTCAGTCGCAAAAATTGAGGCAGTCTTACTCCTAAATTCGGAATTCGAACCGGAAAGCCTTGCTGCATTGGCTAACATTTGTTTGCAGGAAAATCAAACTCGCCGTGAAGCTGTGCACGAGAGCCTCTGCAGCTTTTGAGCTTTCCCGTCTTCGATTCGGTGTCCGTGTCCGCAGCTGTGTCTCTGCTGTGCTTCTCGTTTCGGATTCGGCGCAGTTGGCGTGCCCTTCCGGCGAAGACCATATTCGAAACTGCGTGCGGAGACGGCGAAGAGCAAAGTAGGTCAGTGGGCCAGCCGCTGAATTGGGTCAGGAGCCACTTGAGTGACCTCTTTTCGCACGATGGTGCGCAATCGATATTCCGGAATGTAGGTCAGGGTCTGGCTGGCTGGGGACAAGGGCTGGAGGAGTCATTGTGGGACGTTCCATCAAGGAGAGCTCTGGTTGTGTGTGATACTCATTAGCTGTGTCAAGTCGTTGAAAGACAAGGCGTCCTTGTCTCTAAGGACCAGGATCTCTGCAGCGGGGGGCGTGCATACCGACGGCACAGATCCCGGTTCTGAGATTCGTCCTGCTCATGCTACTAAGACCGGGGGAACGTTCTGGATCAAGAGCAAACGCCTTGCTGGCGGTGAGATCAACTGGCCAAAGGCTGAGTGATGGTTTTAGAACCTCAAGGGGCGTTGGTTGTAATGCTCCACTGGTGCATAAGCGAGCCATCGGCTGCACCCTTGTCAGCGGTAGGCCTCAGCTCTGATCGTGGTGTCGCCGACTGCTTGGAGCAGATCTGTCGGTCTGTTGTTCAGAAGCCCTAAACCAGCTTGACTACGGGCAACGCGACAGCGCTCTTAAAGGTGCTCGGAGACTTTGAACGAGGAGCGGATATTTTCGTCCCAACCTGAAGCCGACTCATCAAAATTGGATTCAATGGTGCTTGTGATGCACATTCATTGCATGGTCCCCTCTTCGAACAGGATTCGTCGCACAAAGGAGTTGGCTTGGCATATGCTTCATGAGTTCGTTGCTCTATCTTGACGCCGATCTGTCACCGATTTCATGGTCTGGGATTGGCTTGGTCTGGGTGACCAGGGAGCTTTTTTTTTTCATTTGTCATGCCTCAGTTGGCTTCAAATGTACTAACGACACAAGAACGTCAATTGGAGGAGGACTGAACACTGACTCCTTACACACCCTTAAGCAAGGATCACCAGAAGTCGCCGAGCAAGAGACGAGTCCAGACGAAGAAGTCATCAGCAGTGACACTGTTCCACGAGCAACTGCCTAATATCGGCAACCACCGAGGTGTGGTCATTACGGATCCAGTGCAGCTATTCCTCATAAGCCGACAATCGAACTATCTATCAAACAGGGCACGGCCAGTGCAGCTTACTACCCAGGCTCCTCAAGAAAAACCAGCATCCCCTCCAGAGTCTAAGGATCAGACGCTGGGTGGTCACAGAAGGAACGAGGATTGTCAGTGGTCTGGTGGCAGCTATGCAACTCCTCTGAATTGCCGCCTCATCTCTTGACAAGTAGTTTAGTATTCCACTCACATGGGTAGCGGGAGCCGACGAACTCGCA